>NW_019059629.1:418857-437605 GCF_000696155.1 Zootermopsis nevadensis
AGCAAGGCTTCAGGGAATCCTGCCAGGCAACCCGCAGTTCACCGATGCTCACTGTGCTGCCTACATCCCAGGAGAAATTAATCGATGCCTCAGGGCGCCATATGGACAGACATAAAAATATGGGGGATGAGAAGTCAGGAAAAAATACGCACAGCGTAGCCACTCTGGGGCGTTCACTCTGTTATTGTCTGCGATAAAATGTGTTACGTTTTTATCTAAAAACTTTCGTTCCGAATATTTTACGCTCCGACATATATATTCGAGATGTGTGCAGAAAGGCATGAACGTATTCATGTAAAATTCCTTTTGATGTAGAAAAGTTTTAGCCAAAATTGAAATGTGCCAACATATTTTAGTAAAAGTCTATATAATATGAAATTTCATGAAAATCAGTTCCGCCATATGTTATAATATCAGGCGATTATAAATGATCTTTAAATTTCTGAAAATGCATGTTAAAATCAGAACTGCCTTCAAAAATTAAAGTTTCATGACAAAAAATTTACAAAGTTTGCAAGGCGCAACGAAATAGCAGTAGCAGAAATGGTGACACAAGCTCAGAAAATTGTTTTCTGCGGTTTCACAAAAAGCAAATTAGCAACAGCAGTTCAGAACTAAGTCTGAAGTAAAATCAGCTTCAAGATATTAAATTTATGAGCGGTACGAAGAGCTTATAGCTTGTCTGTCTTTGTAAAGACAAATGTTCATAAACATGTCTCTTATTAAAGAAACAGCAGACAGTCTGACAACCATCAGCCCGCAGTCGACAGATGTCAACGTAAGACAGGAGCCGAGAACTACAAACACAGTCGACGATTTGGAACACTGCAAGGGAGTTGCAAGTGTGAGCTGCAGTCTAACTAACGACCCTCTTCAGGTCTATAACCACGGTTATACCAACACAACGTTGGGCATTACACGCAGTCCACTAAATGACGTATATTTGATGTACACGACGTTTCGGAAGGACAACTCATATTCTTCAGGTGATTTAATTATGCTGACAGACGTTTACTATTTAACTTTAAGATATTTTTATACAAGAACCTGCACGCGGATAAGGACAGACAGAGGTGGAACTATGGGGGTCGGCCCCCTAGGTCCCCGGTCTTGAACACATTCGCATTTTATTTCTTTCGCTCAGGCGCTCA
This sequence comes from Zootermopsis nevadensis, assembly GCF_000696155.1. The sequence goes on from NW_019059629.1 coordinate 420,009, forward strand.
AGACAGACGTGCGCAACCGACGAACGGGAGAAACGCCCCGACTAGGCCTCGTAAATAAACCTTAAGAACTGTAGGTTCTGTGGGACACAGTTTTGGAATATTTTTTTTCGAAATGATAAACCCATTACAACACTTTAGCGTCTAGATTGTAACAGAATAATATCGATATACTGATGCTAACAAATCGAACTGTCAGAAGGAGGCGTGGTGAGGCACCCTGATTGGCACACATGACAAGCAGGGGAATTATTACAGATATCTGTTTTACGATAACTAAATTACTTCATTTCACCGTGTCCCGTCAATGCTAGTTGTTTTATTTTTAAACACGTCCCGACCCCGTAATGAGAAAATCCACACACCTTTCACTGTCAGCCCCACGCGTTCCGATTCAGTCAACATAATGCGGACAACGTTTGAATTATTAACTTCATTACGGAAGATAAATGGTGACGTGTTTTACATTGTTTTCGCCACATTACGTCCATACTGAATGTACTTTTAATTAACGCGTTGTTTGTGAAATCTAAGCCCTGTGAATCCGATTTACAATTCCATAGCGATTTAAAATGAAAGCCAGGGAATGGCGCATGAATCAGACACAGAAGGAAAGAAAGAAGGTAAAAGCACAGCAAGAGAGAAAGTTACAAGAAGAATAAAAATAAAAACTTTTTATCGCAAGTCTCCCGTAATTAACACAAGGAACGAAACAGTGAACCAAATCATCAGGAGCACTGATCTATAGGTGCTACTTACATCTGCATCTCGACAGGTGACTCGTGAGTACGGAGTAAACACCGCGATAAATGTTTCTGAAACGGTCTGTAGACTGATAATTAACAAGCAATTAATTTCCGCAGTGTTCACACAAGGGTTCTAACTCATCCCAACCTCGTAGTGAATCCAACTCCTTTCTCATTCCCGACATGTAGCACTGGGAGGGGACACCATTACGCTCCCCCTTGTGCCGAAATCAACCTCCTGCCTTCAATGAAGCAATAAATCACGGGCCCATTCATACGAAGTCTGTTCGTAACCCAACCACGAACAATGTGAGATCGAGTCAACCTCAGTCAGAATCGAACTCAGAGACACGACAAGGGAAATCCTATAAACCTATCAGCAAACCATGACACAGCAAAGCAGGTGTACTTAGTTCGTGTATCTGCGGGACGACTTAGGGGCCACGAAATGTGTTTTTCACTTTCAAGCATAACCACGCCTTCAGTTATCAAAGTACGTGTCGTATGAGAAAATGATTAGCAAATAGATTGAAAAATATGCAGAACGAAGTGGTAGTTGCCTAATTTAAGGTGCTACCCCGGTATTTGCCCGAATGTACTGGGAAAAAGCAAGAAAACCTTCGGTCAGGACAGTCAGTCTCAGGGCCGAGAATTGAACCCAGGACTTCCCGAATACGGGGTGATAACCATTCGACCACGTCCTCTATCAGTTTGCATGACCACCCGCAAAACACCCGGGAATCCACCAGGTCTTGGACGGGATATGAACAGCATTTCATCGAAGGTCGCCTAAGATATTTCAAAGTCAAAGAAAAGTACTTAAGGGCACAGACGACGTGAAATTTTGTCACGCATTATTTATTAGGCAATTTAGTAACTCTGTATCTAGTACAGGTGTTAGGCTCGAAAGCCTGAGCATGTTAAGAGATTCAGATTTAAGAACGCTTTTCAACTGCGCCGTTTACACAAAGTGTTTGTGATCGACGAAGATTCTGTACCAATAAATTTTTCTCCAAGTGTAAAATGGGCAATGTGTGTGAACAGATGCTATTTGGGTTGCATATCTCCCAGGAGTTTATAGCAACCGTAAATGATGATATTGGTACTTCAGACGGTAAGAGAGTCTGCATTCGAATTTGACACATGTGTCGGCAATGCCAGACGAGAACGGCGCAGAGGGGTTGTTACTGCACATAACTTTTACGAATGGCGACAGCGACGTACGTACGTACTTCGAAAGGGGGAGGAGAATTTGAATTCTATTCTTCTTTCATAAAATATCTAACTAGATCTGCCTTCAGCAAGAGCTGATTCTCACGATTACTTGTGTGTTCGCGTAGAGTTTGTAAGAGAGATTCGAAATTATTTAACGATGCCGTATCAACTGAGATTCTGTGCGTTTAATGAAAAGAGAATAGTCGTGAATTTACAAGAAAATGGATAATGAAAATTACTGTCTACTTTTGAATACCGTTCTCCCGTATGTGTGTTCATCTGTCCTAAACACGAAGCCGAAAGAAACAGAAGTTCCTATAATTTCGCGATACAAATGATAATGTGGATATCTATATTTTATTTTAAGTAGAAATCCTTACATGGGAGATCAGTTAATAGCAAAATAAACTCATTAATATGCGGGACTCGAACACATGAACCCAACATTGGAGCTGCGTAAGACATCGTATGTCACTGATTTCAAAAACAGAACTCCACATACGGCAGTGGTAACTATATGTACCACCCCCTCATGTAAGTTATAAGATCTCGGATTCTCATCCACACGGTGCCATACTACACAGTGTCTGAAAACAATTCATGAATTCCCGGAAAACTGCACAGTTCCGTTCTCAGAATAATAACAAAACATCATTAACAGACTGACGAATCTGTAACGGTGAAGTGTTTTCTTAAAGGTAGTAACAGAATCTTTAATCTTCGGTTTACGTAAACGATTAAATGATATAAAAACATTTGTCATCGTGCCAACGGAAGCTCACCTACACGCGAACATTGCACAACGTCGAAGTTACATCACATCGTCACCTTGGATGAAGCAGTTCTTCTCTTGATATCAAGACTGTAACAACGACTGATTCTCTCTCCCATGCATTCACAGCACGTAATTAAGGTAGCAAGCCAGCCCTTCCTCGCCACTCCCTACATTTGTTTCCGCTGCCGCCATAACGTGACAGCCCACTGGTCCGATAGGCGATAAAGTCGCGTGTCCGGTCCATTTAGTCCAAACGACATTCTCCAAACAAAAGTGACATATCAGAATATATGGTTCGTAATTCTGAACCGGAAATTCTCTTCAATTTAAATATGAATGTGTTGTAATATTCTCGCTGTGAATGGAAGGAAATTAAGTAAAATAAAAAAACTAACGAACAATAGAGAAAGGGGGAAAGAGAAACAAAGAAGAAAGAGCCAAAATTATAAAGAGTAAAAACAAAAGAGTTTCCGTGTGTCGGTAATTTTCGCGGCTATAAATGTCAAAAGTTAAAGAAAAAATACTTTACGAGTAATGTAATGTTCTGCGCACTACATCAGCTTTCATTCAAAGATCCACACTTAATCGGGGAAAAGAATTCTCTTTCGCCACACCCAATGGCTACTCTTCAGGGGTAGAATGACCGAAGCATGAAGCTAGCGTTGAAATCTAGACTGACCGGACATTTGAATTCAGTCTTCCTATTAACCTCAATGTGCGATGCTTAGACACTGAGAAATCTCTACTTCACCTCGTAGAAACGACAGAACCTCAGAAGGATGAGACAAGACGAAGAAGGGTTGACTGACACGAACACCGATGACTTACGGTCTTGTTACCACATCGACCCTGATGATGGAGACAGTACATCTTCAAAATGTTACTTTCGAACCTTAGTCTGATGCGGCTCAGTTTGCCTGAGTGTTTTTACAGAGCATCCTAGTGAGAGAATAATGCTAATTTTTAAACGGAAATACGGTCGGTATTATTGTTAATCTGTTCCTAGCCTCATTGCCACGCAACTGCCTTCAGCCACTTTAATTGGCGTAACAGCATTAAGCGATTCGTAGCACGGACATGAAACAAGGCGTTCTGAAAACGTCGCGGGATGAATGTTAAGTCCGTCAACGTGGCTTTGAATAATGTTTGCTTCGTCAGGGGTGAATTACTTAACAGTACAAATGATTTTATTTTCATGTATCGTGTTACAGGCCAATGCATAAAGTTCGAATAATTTATAACTATTCAACAATTTTTACATGGCTGAATATTTCTCATGACGTTCTCCGACAGATCACCACGAAATTCGGCCCCAAGGACAAAGTGTCACACACTCCGATTCTAACACAGGAAAGAGATAATACACTGTTTCTCTAAGCGTTAAGTATGTGTAAACACAGTCGTTAAGCAAGGTCGATTGGAGTAATGAACCCATCGCCTTTACAAACATCTGCATCCACCACTGCCCCTACGAGCAGGCAACCCAAACAACGTGGGCGTCACTAAGTGAGGAATGTACAATGTGGCCTGTGGGATCCAATTAAAAATGATGTAAATGCTGATACTCTGTGATGGTACAGGGCGGGTCACGAATTGACAACGTAAACAAATTTTACTTTATTGCACGATTTAACAGCGCAAAAAGGAAATTACAGAACAAAAACTTTGGCACGGAGCATTTGAATGTCGGTGTGTGTGTAGCCGATCACACTGGGTCCTTCAGCGCTACAAAATTAGGATCGCAGTTGCAAAGCCCGCTCGAGGTACAGAAGAATGTCCGCGTTGTTCTATGTTGTGTTGCCACGTGTGCACAAAGAGCTTGCTGTTTCCTACTAAATGTTCAAGGATTTAGAATTTCTGTATTAACCCTTAAAAATCCTGTTGTACCTATATGAACCACCTGCTTTAACAATAATTAACTCTGCTTTTTGCCCGCTTAGTGTATGTATGAAATTCACACGATTCTCAGAATAAACAGTAATCATTTCCTTAAACATAATTAACCATGTGATATTTGTAATGGCGAAGTGTAGTGTTTTCTTTGAGGTACGGACTGAGTTCTTATATATTATTTACACGATCTTCGGCTTCAAATGGTTAATAGCGATTTTGAAAAATCCAAAAAGGCCTGATCAATAAAACCTGACTAAGACAGGAAATAATTTTAGTGTCATTATACAACTTTCAAAGCCCTGAAAACCATCAAAACGATAGAATTGTGTTGAGCCTAAATTTGTATTCCCATGTTCTAAACATGTCACGTAAATATTTCTAATGAACCAATGTACAAAGTTATCCCAAACAACTGCTGAGATTATGTAAGATGAACGATACTTGTTAAGTTGATTAGTACTCGGAATGGATACGAGACGGGGCCACACTATAAGATATCATAGTATCCTAGCCTGTATCAGGACAGTCGTCCGTATGATGAGATTCGAACCGGGTACGTCTAGAATTCTCAGACTGGATACCGAAATCGAGTTTCTTGAGTGGAAAGGTATTATCACTACGATGAAGAAAGGTTTGTACAGAATAAAGAACTAGGTCCCTAAGAACACCGTCGTTTCTCACAAATACGAATCTCAATTAAAATTAAAAGTGCGCTGGAACTTCGCTGAATTAGTGCTTCGCCAAGTTGAAAGTAATTTATCTAAGCCCTGGTCTTTAGAGGGCTGTATAATATAAGTTTCTAGCAGAGTGTGTGGGTGTTCATGAGCACAGTACGTGATAAAGCATGAATAGGATGAGGAGTTACGTACCTAAAACCTGGGATGAGAAATTGTTTTCATTCGTTCCCCGGATGCGACTACTTCAAAGTGTTCAGAGTCGAAAAATCTTGCAAAGACAAGTTCTTTATTTGCGAAATTGTGAGGCAGCAAATAATCATTGACATAATTAACAGTTACTCCTATTCCATGAGAACTTATAACCTCACTTCATTCATTACTCTCGGCAGAGAACGCCCTTGACAACAAAACACTCAGAAAGTCGAAACAGGTGAAGTATACTTTTGTACCTCAATAGAACGCCTCTGATAACAGATCAAACTGCATCAGCATGTCATCCAATGGTGGTTAATGAATTACCCACACCGATCTTTCCCATTATAATTGGACATTGCATCCCAGAGTGAGATGCAGTGAACGTATGCCGTGATCATGCGGCAACTTCTCCGGCATTACTGTTCAGCGGGTCAGTGTTCATGCAATCAGCAGGCGACTTCTATTATATTCAATGAGATATAGAGTGGAAATTTGTACCAGTGAAAATTATTAACATGGCTCTACAACGTAATTTGAATGTAGTAACATGAAATATTCACTGTCTTGTCTAGAACCTACGCCGGCAGCAACCAAATTAAAATTATAACCACACGTGCTAAAGAATTATGACACGCTCAATCTTTGCATCGTAGCACGTGGCATTTTTGACGTAAATACGTCTATAAGGAAGGGTCATTCGGCCAAAAAGTGGAACGAAAAAGTGTAACCTGGTTACCTAGGGAACGTCGTGTTTACTCGGCATTGTTGTTACCTATAAAACATTTCATTACATTACCTTACCTTACCTTACCTTACCTTACCTTACCTTACCTTACCTTACCTTACCTTACCTTACCTTACCTTACCTTACCTTACCTTACCTTACCTTACCTTACCTTACCTTACCTTACCTTACCTTTCATTTCATTACATTACTTTACATTACATTCAGCTACCATAGACCCATCTTAAGCGTAACTAATTCAAGTTAAATAAGTAAAGTCTTAATCAAACTTTACTCAATTATAAAGCATGTATAAAGGAAATATTTAGAATAAAGCCAATATATAAACTTCCTTTCCGTATAGACGTATTTACGTCAAATACTCCGGAACCGTGGTTCCACTGACAACTTTTTTTTTTATTTGAGTTTTAAATGGCACGTTCTGAATATTCAAGCTGGCTATGAGGCAATTACAAATCATTTGATCATAACACTAAATAGAATATATCGCGCATATATGAAAATGTATATCCCTGCCAAAATGTACTGCAAATTTATTTTTGTTTCACTTCTGACTAAGTTTCAATTTGATTCCTTGACGCGTGAGAGCCATTAATAACCGCTACAGTTGAGTAATCAATTGTCATTTGACATTTATTTGAAACTACAGAATCTGTACATAAAATTAAAAAAAAAAACTGGGCTTGATCACTTTTGCATTATATTCATCAGTAACAGAGATGAGATTATCGATCCCAGACTCCGCCAAACCAATCCTATTCATATCCTGTCACCCTAATCAACTCTCCACAGCACTGTTGGGCACGGTCCACCCACCAAGCTCTGTCCCAACTACTCCCAAGAGAATGTTCAATGTTATATGCGACAGAGGTTTGATAAACAGAATCAACCAACTCTTTGGGGGTGGAGTGAAGCAAAGTTATCATACTTGCAGGACCTGAGAAAAGGAGCCAAAAGTTTCTCATTCAGTAACGAAAGAACCCGATGGATTCCCAGTAAGGTCAAACTTCAACATGTTCGAATGGGGAAAAACGGAAAGATTTTAAAGGAAATCGAGACCAGATTTTACTAAATGGGTGTAACAGACAAGCAGAGCAATCAGAATGTGCTTTGTGTTTCGTTCTACCAGGAGCAACTGATAAAAGTCTGTAGAGTAGAATGTCGGTGCCCGGTCTGTGTTGATTCTTTTTTTTTTATACGTCACTTTTCACTGATTTTTTTTCCCAGTGTGCCCATGACCAGGTTCAATTCCCTGCTTTTATGTCATTGCACAGACGATCGCATTATCTCCTCCCGGTGTCAAGAAATACGATAATACGATCGTCTGTGCAATGACATAAAATCAGGAAACTCATAGCCCTGTTGACTGAGGCAGCGAGGACCTCTGAAACGTTGGTAAAATTATACCAGACTACATGGTGTTGAAACCAAGACGGCAGCCATCTTTGACAATTATTTTTTTATTTAAAGGTGATTTCATAGGCTCAGACTATAACAGACCACATCATTGAATAATAATATTAACGAATAATGAATTGGAAAATATACGCAAGTTTCTGTTGTCTAACTTCGCGTACTATCACAAATATGTCTAAAGAAACAGAGGGAAACGGTCTTCAGGCCAAGCTCTCAAGTGAAATAACGTGTGGTAATCAGTTGGTAGCAACGTTCGGTTTGATGCAATGAATCAACTTTAAAAAAAAGGGGGGGGGGAACATACAGAAATAATAACCTCGAACTGCATAGATGCGTAACTGGAGTCGAGAGATGCGATAACGTAAGCTATGTGACATCAGAACGTCACGTTTGATCCAGTTGGCTACTTGAAGTTACAGTTCCGTTATCACGTCTTGTAAAGGAGACAGGGAAGTCTCAGTCTGATGCTGAGTCAGTGATGACTCCATATTGTATGAACCAAGATAAAATTCAATGAATGAGTAATCAAGGGTGACCAAACGACCACGAATACAGAGGCCAAAATCAGGATAAAATTTGTGCCGTGTAAGTAACCAGGTACAAAAACACAATAGGGCCCTAAAATTTTCCAAACTAGCAACCATTGTTAAATAATACTTAGGGGTAGGATTTGAGGTTTACACGGTGGTGAGTCTGAAGATTTCCGTCTTCTGGGTTGTTGCCCCGTGTAGTCTGGTGGAAGTTTACTGACGTTTCAGAGGTCATACTGCCTCCATCATCAGGGCGACGAGAAGTAAAATAACAACGCGTTGCAAAAGAGAAATATGTAGGGATTATTTACATCTGGGTTTCACTGCAATGACTAAAGGAGTATCAAGAGTTACTCAAGCAAAATTGTGTTACAGACAGAATGACTTACAATGTCATCATACGGATCGACGCATTTGAAGCAAAGTGCGAGAATTACGGTCTTCCTAACCGTTACATAATTTTCTAAATCTCTTATCACCGCCATAATTCCAATCATCGTGTTATCGATATCATTATATTTCTTCCTTTTACTCAGAAAATGAGGGAAGGCAAATGCTTTAGCACAAGATGTTCCATTCTGACTAGATTGAGCAACAATATTTCGATTCCTGGGGCTCGGAGTTTTACTTCGCCCAAAGCACTAATTGTGCAAAATTACTCTTTCAGGTTTCGCCCATCGTCTAAAATTAAAAAAAAATCAACTACTTCCTCTACGTCAGGGTTGTTCCTCCGAAACGTCGGGCTCAACCTACAAGTTTACACGGCGTCACGGCCCAGAAGGCCAACTTCGTCATCGTCCTCAGAATCTCAAATTTCACAGTACAACAGTTTGTTGAAACCACTTCCACAACATTCTATTCAAGCTGTATCAAAGTAGTTCATTATTCAGTAGGCAAAAATCAGGATCAAAGTTTCGTACTTACCACGATCATCTCGGACGGTTCAAGAACAAAACATTCGTTGGGTCGACGGGCACTGCCACCTGTCCGCTTCCCGAAGCTGAAACAAAAGAAACACGCAACACGTTTACTGCCTGTAGAACAGGGAACTGACCACACCAGACCAGAACCTCTCGTTTGTTGCTTACACAACAAATAGGAGTCACTGACGCTAATGCAATTAAGGTTAAATACTGAAATAAACTTCTGGCATCAGAATAAGCCACGGTTTAATTTAAAGATACCTGAAAACAACAAACCTTTTTCCCCCACGTTCTGCCGCCAGTAATGGAACTTCATTCTTGATATCCTGGTAGAGTCTATAATTTTATATTCAATATTCTTCTTGACGCTCAGACACAGCTCAACCAAGCAAAAGCCGAGTTGCGTGTATCGCAAGATCATGACCCCAAACCTATTCGTAAGGGCTGTAACAATTACGAGAACTTTATGTACAAAATTTCCTTCTTCAGAAGCTAATCAATAGTACGCTCTGTCATGGGACCATAAGGTTCATTACCGTGTTCAGAACAGCCCGCCACCGATCCATATCCTAAGCCAGATTAATCCAGTCCACACCCTCACAACTAATTTCTTTAAATGCCATCAACACATCCATATCTTGTTCTTACAAGCGGTGTTCTTTCTTCACACTTTAAGGCAAAATTTTTATATGCAACAGTATAGTAACTGGCTAAAGACTGGACGACCGGAGTTCGATCCCCAACGGGGGAAGAGGATTTTTCCTCTAGCGTCTGCGATCAGACCGGCTCTGGGGCCCACCCAGTCTTCTTTCCAATGGGTACCGTGGGTCCTTTCCCGGGGGGTAAAGCCGGCCGGGGCGTCATGTTGACCACTCACCCCCATCTAGTGCCGAGGTTAAGAATAAGCAGGAGCCATATCTCCTCCCCCACAAGCGCCTAAATGGCGTTTAGTGGGACAGATTTACATTTTCTTTGCTTTTTTAACTCGACTGTGCCGTTCTTTCTAAAGGAGAACTTTTTGTGACAACGGTCCTGAACCTCTCATAGGCTTGTCCACTTGGAACGCGCAGGATTAGATGTTTGTATAATATTAAAAGGCATATAAAACAAACAAAATATGAGAATGTGTGAAGGATATGTGTAGCTCACGGTTAAAGTCGTCACAGGCTTTTGGGAGCATGCAATGAACGTTCCACTAGGGACAAGCACTTTAATAAACAGCTTAACGAATGGTAGGTTTCCAAGAAGGATTCTGCTAAAAGTTAGTAAATCCACGTATTTCAGATGCACTTATGAAGATTAATCACTTGCTTCCTCTACCCTAGACTGCCAACAAGCTCTGTGCTACGCTCCCATGCCTCGGAAACCACAGCAAACATCTGAAGCGCGAATGGATGAACTAAGTGATCGATCGCTGGATAGATGAGTGCAGGGGGGGGGGTGCATTAATTGATCGACTGACAAGTGGATGGATGCGTCCTGTGAATGGTTCGAGTGACGGAAGACGAAATGAAATTCATTGACGAATGCATAAATTGAATCACGGGTGGACGGACTGTGAGTGGTGGAAAATGCAGACGCAAAAGCTCAACTTGCAGTGAGGTTGATCCGTAACGCCTGAAGAAGCGGGCAAATTCTCCGTCAGGCACGTGTGACCGATTGCCTAAACGAAGAGTTGCAGGCGATCTAACCAACAACGTTCTTTAAGAGTTGTGCAGGTTTCGAGATACTATGTACAACCACAGTTATAAAACTACCTTTATTCAGAGTCCAGCCAAGTACGAGCTAGAGGTGAAGCCCCAAACTTATGCTTTATCGAGGCTATCACACACCCCCATGGGACTGTATTAGATGAGAATGGACCAATGGCAGAATGGTTATTAGCAGGGGAGGATCCAACCCCAAACAGGAGAGTGGAAAAATGTAATCTGGATTTTAATAGGATTTATTTGTTCTTCTTTTCCTTTTATCGGTCGTTCGCTAGAACACAGTTATATTTTATTTTCCCGCATACAAGAACGAAAGTCGTAAAGTGATAAATTAATGGGTGGAGAGCAATGTCTTAACTTAATGTGGCTAATGCTCCTTTATTACGAATATGTTTCACATTTATAATCCAGATAAATTAATGTCCTTATTTCTGAAGACAAATTACACTACACTGTATCTAGAAACAGGTGCTTTTTACGGTGCTCTGAATTTGTAAGTCAGAGAACTGAAGAGCACTCCAATGTCTCCACTTTCACGGATATGACGTCTGAGTTGACTTCTTAATTTCTGCACTGTTATTCTGTTCAACCTCTTTGGACCAGAACATGTACAATAGCATGACGTCATTCGCAGAATCCAACCTTTGAATGCACTTGGCATACGAAGGTGGGAGAGAAGACAAGCTTCAGCATATGATGTAGCCAACACGTACAGCTCGTGAGTGGGCGCTATGTAGTCGTATAATCATGACAGTTACAGAATTCACTTCGTAGTTTGAGAGAGGGGATGCACGTATAAGTCAACAATGTAAAACGAGCTGTGTAGAGCGCGGTTCTCCTTGAGAATCTGACAGTCACTCAGCTAATCAAGAAACCTTCATGGAACCGCTTTCGCAAACGCCCACAACAGGGCCCCTGTATTTGGCGAAACTGTAAAAGTTACCAATTATGGCACTTTATCCAGGATCCTGCCAATTCCTCTGCTTAGGTCAACGATGTAGAACAAACACTACGTTGTACCTGTTACTTAAAACGTAAGCGATCTGGAACACAAGCGTACGAGCAAGTGCATCGTCATTTTACAAAGGCGCATAAAATTATAAGCAAGCATTTGTTTGTTTTGGAAACGGCGTGGACCGTGTATCACAGGCGCAGAGGGTGTCTAAGGAGCAGAAAGCTTCTGTTTCCATGACAGCCGGGCGCTTCTTCACGAAATGAGTGAACTAACTATCATGCTTCGACAAATGCGCGAAACCAAACAGTTACTGATATGTTTATAATCGGCAGTGTACCAGATTTAAAAAGATTCCTCCTCGCCCCAGGTTCAAATCTTGACTCGGAGACCGGCTATCCTGACTAAGATTCTTCGTGATTTTCCTCGGTCCCTCCAAGCAAATCCCGAGAGAATGATCTTTCTTCTATTTTTAGCATAAGAGACGAGAACAAACGTACCGGTAGCTAAATGATCTCCACAAGGTTACGTAATCACTGTCTCCTGTTTAGAGGAGAATGTATTTTTTATACACCCGGTCGGACCGGTTGCGAGCTCTCTAATTAGTACAGGTATCCGTGCACAGTTTTACTCCAGTGTCATCCCTGACATGACGGCTTTGTGCTGTCTCAAGAGTCCATGGGGCCGTGGGGGGACTGTGTTACATCAGTAGCCAATACGATATTGTTAGCAGATGGCAGCGCCAGTTCTTGAAATGTTTAATAAACTTCTCTGCTTCTATTTAGAACAATTAGATCGTTAGGTTTTGGCAGGCAGAAAAATTTGGCGTACCGGTAACTAGAAACTGAAACAAATAAGGTAGAGAGATACAAAAGGAATGGGAAGATAGGCAGTAAGAGATTATATTAATGTTGCACTAATGATAACGAAATATTTACTATAAGGTTATAAAATCCTAAACGGGATCCTCTGCCGGGAAGAGTTGTGTGTGAACTGTATCACTGAATAAATAAACAATTCCCGGAACTGTTTCACTTGTGGGCAAAGCGCAACTGCGCAAAAGAAATCTTGAAGGGTTGTCCCCGCACCCAACCCTAGAATAAATTACTTATTTCCCGCGGAAAACAAAGGAAACAGGTTTCAGGAGCTAAGAGTCTGTCAGATACAACGAACTCTCAAAACAGCGTAATCTGAAACTCACAATGGCATTTTCATCAGATTACTGGTTCCATGCCCCCCCCCCTCTCTCTACACTATTTCGTTGTTTGTAAATCAAATAAAAATAATGAAAACGAATTGCGAGAAAAGCTACATGAAACGCGCATTAAAACTTTCAGCCAACAACCTATTCCAGATTAAAGAAAAAAGTTGAACTTGGTTTAAATATAAAACTGTTATCTCCATCCCAGCATATAACCCAAATTGGCAAGACTGGAAACGTGCACTCTTCAGAGAACACAGACATTCAAAAAGTGTTCTTCACGCCACATCACGTCGGTCACTTTTGCACTGACGTCAATGCGAAATAATTGTTGCTATAGGCTTAAATTCAATTTTGGACTTCAGTTACTTTCAAATTATTTGTTACATGCGCATTCAAAACTAAATAACCCCACACCTCATTATGATAATGAAAATTCCCTACTCTGACCGTTAAAAACCCTCAACCCAGTCGCCAAGGCATCAACCCTTCGTGAAAATGCTTTATATTCAGTTCATTGCTCTACTGTTAAATCCACTTCACGTTATACCACGATACTAATGCCATCTGTTAACTAGAATCCAATTATAAAACCAGTCCCGGAACCCCTTATGAAAGACATTAAGTTTAATATTTGGATTATATTCCTGAGAAAGCGAACTATGTATCCTATTTCCCGGGTTCGTAAATGTGATTTCAGTACTGAAATGCCTGTTACTGGCTTGACATTTCCATTCTGACAATTTAATTAGAAAACATTTAAAACCTCTGCAAACAATGGCAGTCCTGAAACTGCAAAAAGTATTGGCTGAATGAAGTGAAAAAGAATTAAAATAACAATGGACAGACAGTGTCTGTCTGTCTGCCCACGTTTTCATCTCGGAAATTACTGTTATATTATTCCGTATTCGTACTGCAAGTTTTGTCTGGGAAATTTCGCAATTCCTACTCTTCAGCAAACATTCACAGGGCAAACAAAAAAGGAGGGGATTTTTGATTGGCGAGGAATATAGCACGCGCGGGAGAGATTATAAGCGAATACAAAATTAAGTTATTCCTGTGAGTACACACTGCGCCTTGATGGCCTGTAGGGGGAGTGAAGTGAAACTCCATGCACATTTTCCCTGTGAAATAAGCTTACGCGTGTGTATAACAGACATAAAAAGGATATTCAAACTCGTTCATAACATTCAGAGGTGGATCGTTCATGTTAACCATGTTAGCCCGGCTAACACTTTAAAAAAAAAAACGAAAAAACGAAAAAGCCCTCTGCCTTTCTTTCGTGGTTCAGTGGGGGAACACAGCACAACCGCTCACATAAAACGCATCGTTAGCCAGCTCTAGCCAACGTTGTTAGCCAGCTAGTTGAGGCTTACACTCGCCGGAGCACCGGGTTGCATGCAGCTGGCTAACGATGGATTTTATCTCATAAGTTCTGCTGTGTTCCACTCTATGGAGTACCAAACCACGAAAGCAATACATTCCATTTGTAGTTTCCCAAAGTCTCTGACATTTAAGCCTAAACCTTCTTCAAGTCTGTGCCAGTGTATAAATCGTAATTTCTCAAACTTGATTTTACTGTACACTTCCTCACATATTACACGAGACGGTATTACACTACAGAAGGCAAACTGCATGTAAATATCGACTTATAACATATGTTTGACTAATCGATAGAGAATCTAACCACAATAAACCACACTTTTCCTACAGCATGGTCCCCATCTGGTATTGATTTCCATTCAGTACAATGACTCGTATCTCGCAGCCACGCCCCACGAAACACTGTACGACCTGCCTAGTGCCCCATAAACTCATCCCAAAACTCTTAAATCAACACGAAGGCTTACATAGAAGCGATCCCAGAACACTGGATAACCAACTATCTTACCGAGACACTCCACAGATCAACACTCAAGAGGAATTGGGTTCAAGGCCTGGACAACAAAGAATATTACATTACCCCATCTGCGTCCATGTTCAGTTACGTCACACGGTTCTGTTATCTATGCCTAGATCGTCCTATACCGCGTTTGCTCCATACTTCCTAGCTATGTTATCGGTTCCTTATATTTCCCTCAAGTAGAGATCTAACAAACGCCTTGCATACGCAAAACTGTTTAATATTTTCTTCATTTTTTTTGTAATCTAGATCTGTAACCAAGCAAAAGAACTCTTAACATTTCATTTCCCAGGCTTGTATTCGTGACTGTATATCACGCATCGCGAAAGCTTTCAGAGAACCAATCATATGAAAAGTATTTCCCAAATATATTTCAATCACTAATCGTATTAAAATACGAGGTTCAATGGCCATAGTCTGAAATATCTGGTCGCGGGGTTGGGTTTTTCTTAGCTCCTGCGTACACTATAAGAAACACATTCTATTCATTCCGTAGCGATTATTCGGTATAAATATAACCTTTATGAGCATCACTGCTGAACTAATTTCACGAATTTTACGAACGCCATAAAACATCAGTTAAATCTGTTCTCGTAAAACATTCTTCTCCGTGCTCTTTGATAGCTAGACCAGAAACAGTCTGTCTCCTGTAGATTATAAAGGAATTACATGACTAGGAGTCTGTAATGCGTTACCTCTGATCTTATAAGGGTAAAACGAGGACACTCGCCCGGAGCGATTAGTACGAAATGAGTGTGTTTGATAACAAAGTGGTAAGAGTAGTATTTGCATATACAAATAGCAAGTATATGCGTATGTATAAAATTACAAAAGAGAAATTTACTGATCTATACTCCACCGAATATTAAGGTTATCATGTCAAGGAACAAACTAGACACAAAATACCCAGTGTTATGGGTAAAACCTGAAAGGAAGAGACCACTTGTGGAAAAACAGGAGTATATTTGATAATATTAAAATGGAACATAAAAATAACGTATTCCAGAGCGTAGGCCAGGTTCGTCTCGGTCTGGTTCAATGGTGGATTCTTCGATAACGGACCTTCGGTTCCGGAAAAATGCGGAAAATCCCGTGATCTACTCAACAGCTATCAGTTTCCCAAGGACGATTCTGTTTCACGAAGTTAGTTCGACATACTGTATGAAAAAGTAGAACTTCCTTCGAGGTTTGGAGAACAGAATGCGTTGAAAAAGTAGAAATAATAACGAAATGTGCAGCCTACAACAAACTGCCTCATGTTACGACCACTTCGTAACTACGGCCAACCTAAAAATCACTCATACGATGGTGTCCAGGAACAATTTTTTTCTCAATCGCTAGTAGAAACAGTCTTGAACTGCCTTCATATGCAACTCAGCAATACACCGAATAACGTAACTGAATTACCATTTTACCAACAATTTTCCACCACGCCGGAAGCAAATGTTTGCTTTCAAGACCGCGTTCCTTGTCTGGTCTATAGAACGACCCACATATTATTAAAAGCAAGAAGATAGAAGGAAAAGAGAAGGGGAGGGGAAGATTTGTTATAACAGAAAGGTAGATGCAATTTATTTTCCAACTATCTTCATACCACAGCACATCTGAAGCTCGCGCGATAATCCGATAATTTTCACACCTCCCTTTACACTTTTTCCTCCTAGGTCATTTACAAATATGGGTACAGAGATGTGGGGGAATCTGGGGCTAAGTGACAATGCGGACAATTTCCTGCTCGTAATCATCTCAAATCCAACAAATGGAGTTCACACAGTCCCAGACGCATTTCCCCAGAGAATTACAGAAATCGAAACAGAAATGGTATAATAATTAGGTTTCGATAGGTAAACTCGATTTATACTGTTGCATATTCAGTGCGTCCACAGATAAAGTTGAACGCAAACATCGCATCCGAAACCAGACACAACCCAGAAACTGTGCCAAGTTGATTTTATTACTTTTGATACAGTGAATATTGACTAGTATCAGGAACAGTGAGTCGTGCAGTTCCATCCGGGCGCCAGAATTGACAGTTACGTTCAACTTTATCACGTGGAGCGAGAAGTTTCTTGCAGTTACTGAATGTCGCAGCAGACTGTACATACATTTTACTGCTGGGTTAGGTTAGGGCTAAAATGCAATGAATCAGTGAAAACAAAAGCCCGTTTAGAAGCGCCTAAATCCTACACCACAGGGGGGCCCGGGCGTAGATCTGCCCCCTCGACATTGTTCCAAACAATCGCACGTGATAATCAAGAGTATGGTTATGAGTCACTAGGGGCAACTGTACATTAACATACAAACAAACAAACACACACAACGGCATCTGGGTGTGCAGTGATATTAAAGGGAATAGTAAAGGAATAAAAATGGAGGTCAGTGCTAAGCTGGACACGTGTCTGCCTTCGGTACTGAAACTGTTACATCAGTGTCAGATGTGGCCCACGATCGTGGACAGATGGATACGGGACAACGCAGCGCATGGGGCGAGATGCTCCAATAAGATAGTAGCGTTCGGGAGAAAGGAACAAAAAGCTACAGTAAGGAGTAAAGCAGAGAAGTTAACGAAGATAAGCTTAAGCAGAAAGAAACTAAAAACTATACACAAAGGAATAAATAAAAGAAGAATAGAAGACGTGAAAAGAGAAAAGAAAGAAACAAAGAGAAAGGAACAGAAGGAAACAGTGATTCAGATAAGGATAACAAGAAATAAAATAGGG
>NW_019059629.1:443519-453575 GCF_000696155.1 Zootermopsis nevadensis
ACAAGTTATAAATTCGGGCAACCCCGGGAATCGAACCCGAGACCCCAGGATTACAAGGCCACGTTTACGTTTAATGAAAAGCTGACAACTCGTTTATTAGTTATTGGAAGGGACAGGACGGACACACGGACATGACACAAAGCCTCAGAAGTTACACGTGACTGACTAAATGATACCAGATCATCATCTTTATAAAGTAATGAAAGCATGCCACAAAACTAAGAAACGGTAAGTTAAGTCGGGCCTGGCTGTTTAGGGGGTAAAAACGCTCTGTGTACGAACACACTTCAGTCGGTGTTAAGAAAAAATACATTTGTCCCTGATTTGTAAAAAGCTTTACTCCATCCATTAAATTAAACATTTTGACTAGTTTATGTCTTCATTTCCGCTTCGAAGAAGCAGCAAGCAGTTGGTTCACCGGTTCAGTTTTGCAGATACTTGCGTGGAACAAGTTTGCTTTCTAGCGTCCCACTTCGAGTCGAGATAACACCTCCTCCTTGCGACACGGCTTATCTTTTGGCAGTAATTGCGAACAGACCCAGTGCCCACTCAGCTGTACGCCCAGATACAGACCAACATCCAGGGTGAGAGAGAACAATGACATAAGGCGACACTCGGTTCTGAAGTGAACAGCGCGTAGGAAAAAAAAGTCTGTTTCCTTTAACAACAATACATTTCAATAGCAATCAATGCTGACTGCAATTTGACATTTACATTTATTAAGACGGATTTGAGGTTCTCACGGCGGTAGGTGGTGAGTATGAAGATGGCTGTCTTCTGGGCTCTAGCGCCGCGCAGTCCGGTTTCAGAGGCCCCTACATCCTCCATCAGGGTGATGGTAAGCCGCGAGGGTGGAATCGGTTTGAGATACAGAAAACAGTCAGTCAGTCAGTCAAGTCAACCTTGATATGGTTGTTCCGATTCCACGCTCGCGGCTTACACATCGCCCTGATTATGGAGGCAGCATGGACCTCTGAAACGCTGGTAGGTTTATACCATACTACACGGCTCAATATACCAAAAGACAATTCAAACAAACATTGACCACGTGCAGTAATTTGCAAATATTATGGTCTTTTGGAAAAAAATAATCAGTGAAAAAAGCAAAACTTCATCGGGACTCTTCTAAAAACCTGCAAGAAAACCTGTAATTTATTTTAAAAATATCGTAAATTAAACACACATACTTCTGAGGGAGCTGAACGCGTTGAAATACGGACATGTGTTGACGGTCGATTACGGAGCAGGGTGTTCCTGGTTGTGTCCAAGGAAACGCTGAGGTAGCATCGCAAAACTGACCAACTGCCCTGTGCTCCAAATTCCTTCCTGACTCGCATTTCTTAATCGCTTACAAGTTCTCATTCAACGCTGTGTAAACACTGTAACTGGGACAGTATCGTTAAATAAACCAGGACACAGATGTATACGCGATAAACGATCTCGAACTAACAGAGTTCCTGGTTATGCAACATTACCAAAATCTGCGAACTTCTGAGTGGGGCCAACTCTTTATCTCCTCTTTACTTATTTCTAATTTATCGATTCTTTCATTTGTTTCTTTAAGGCATTCCTACGTATCTTCTCCATCTTATAACATCTCGTCCCCTTCTTCCTAGATACAACGTGGATTTCCTTGTGCCAGCTTTTAATTCCTCGGGTCATTCACTCCAGACACGCTGCAGTCCCGCATTCTGCGGTGGAGCCCACCAGGAAGAGAAACAAACACAGATCGCGATGCCCACAATCATGGCGTTCTATTTGTAGATCCCTGATGTCCTAATATCCATCTATCCCGTAATGTTTCTCCATAGCAACACACACAGATTGCCAGAATTAAAACAACCAAATCGCACAGTGTTAATAAAATCAATCAATCTACGAACTACATGTCCGTTGCCTAGAAACTGTGTGATTATATTTCGTTCCTTGGTGTATTTAAACACAACGAACGCAGCTAACACTCTCAACAGATTTTTTTTTTTAGTGTTCTGTCTGACGCCAGGTCCATATGAACAGGATCCTTCCATCCTTTTCTCGGACTGGGACCTGTTCATATACGTTCTTGGCAGATAATCCAGAAGTGGTTTGCCATTGCCTTCTTCTGTGTGTGAATGGAGTAATTGTTGGGATGCCACGGAGGAAAACTCCGTGTTGCCTAGACCACGGCCTTGCCCAACACAAGTTATAAATTCGGGCACCGCCGGGAATCGAACCCGAGACCCCAGGAATACAAGGCCAGCGTTCTAGCCGCTAGACCACCGCGGCAGTCTCAACAGGGTATCCGGTTCGAATCTCGCCCGGGTTATCTGCTCTCCTGACTAGCATATATCCTTTCTTTCCTCAGGCTCTCCATTCAAATGCAGGGACAGCATATTAAAACAGGCTACAGCCTCACGACTAATAAACAATCATGATCATACGAAACGTCGAACAAAACACAAAGCAACGATTATGACTGGGTGATGATGAACGGTAAGATATGAAATGCATTCAAAATTTTGGCCTGAAGAGAAATGATAACAAACAAGATCTAGACGTAAATGGAAGGAGGAAAACTACGATAAACCTCAAACAAGCTGGCAACATTGCGGTGATTCGAAACTGTGAACACGAGGAAGGGGAGTGTGTGTGAATCGCTACAAGGCGGTAAGTTACGTTACGGCCTGTTGAAGAAATTCGAAACTGTGAACACGAGGAAGGAGAGTGTGTGTGAATCGCTACAAGGAGGTAAGTTACGTTACGGCCTGTTGAAGAGCACGCAACGTGTCGAAACAGCATCTACAAAATGACGTCTTTTATTTATTTCTCTCACTTGATAAATTTAATTTTTTCTCCATAAAATGGCTGATTTAACGTGGCGTCATCAGACTTATGAATCTTTTGACATAAACAAGATCTGAGAAGAGTTTAGGACTCATATACTGTCTCAAAAAAATTTAAAAACAATTATCTGTTGTGCCCTTTAACTTTCGAATCAACTGAGTGATATTCACGAGTTCTGATACGAAAATCACACTACTAAAAGCCACCCAGCCTTTATACTTTCAAAATTTTGCAGCATCAATAAGACTGACATCGCGCTGCTGCAAAAGCCTTGACTCTGGAATCAGGTACTTAGAATCTTCGACACCCAGTACCGTAACCACATTAGAAGGGGAATTAAGGAGTCACAGCACACGTTTGGTCTCACTCTACATAACGCGGGTTCAATAGCTCCGATAGAGACAGAGTCCGTCAGCCGTGATTCCTCACTTCAAACATGTTTCGTAACTATTTCTTCTTAATCCAAACAAACATGTAAGAGGCAGAGTCTTCTCACACTAGTAGGCGGATTATCTGTGTTACACCAAGGATTCTACGAACAATAATCAATTCACAATAACGATCTAGGTGGGACTGCGAGATGGGTGTCTCGCATGCTGTTATGTAATTATAACTTCAAACATTTATAAAACATGTGTAGGTTCTTACAGCTGCTATCAAATATGCCTACGTAAAACGGTCGTCCTCCACAGCTGCAAAGACGGAGTAGGTGCAACATTAAAAACCTTCTGTTCACGAGCGCGTTTATTTATCTATTCGCTTCGCAATGGCTGTTTCGCCATTTATAAAATAAGTTTAGTTTCCAGTAAAGGGACTGTGATAACAACATTTTATGACTTCTGAATGCAATTTCAATCACAAAATTATGTTTTTGTTGACTGTACTCATTGCTTAGTTGTATGGAAATGTTTTAAAGGAATTTTAGGCCTTATGAGATAATATTTATGAGAGTGTTAACTCCTTTTAAATTTTCACCGAAATTCTTGGCGGGCAGGTAATTTACTATCCCTAGTCTTAGCAAGTTTCAGAGAAAAACAACTGGTAGCAGAGTTCCTAGTGGGGATACGCAGGTGACCACCTTGTCACTATAAACCTGTCTTTCCTTATGAAACAGAGAAAGTGTGCTACAAGCTTCAACATAGCTGTTGTAAATTATGGAAACTGACCGACTAGTGTTGTGCTGGATATGGCAACACAACGGAAGGGCTCTGCTATTGTGTTCCTTCGGAGGGCCAAGACAAGTATAAGACGATGGGTAAGGGTAAGGAGCAGGTCGCCTACTACGTCTGAACCACGCACACTCTACAGTCCCTACCCAAAGAAGGTTACTCCCGCGAGTCTGCTGTTCTCATATTAACGTCTTTACTTTTTTCCCGAAGCCGTAGCGCTCAGACACCTGCAACGAGCCTCAATCTTACACCAGCCCTCGTCTGCCTGTGACGTAACTAGCACCAGATCGGGCGGAAGAATTTAGTAGTTATCAGCTGTTCATCAGAACTCCCTACGTCGAGGCGTGCAGTCCCAAACCTAAATCGACCAGAGGTGGAAAACGTCAAGTGATCCACTGGAAAAGAAAAGCAATTGGCAAACAAGTGGCTGTCGACCAGCACTGGTAACTCGGATGAACAAATCGCGGATCTACTCCATGGCGCAGAGTCCTATTTGAAAAGCTAATAGTAACAAACTAGTTATCAAAGTTATCACCTTTTGTGAGACCTCAGGGCTCAGTACAGTGCTCAAAGGAACCCGCCCCAAGACCCTACCCTGAGCCAGATAAATCCAAGGCACCGAAGACATTGAATTTCGTGGTACAATAAATGAAGCTGATTTAATCTAAAAAAATGTTCACAGTCAAACAACTGTAACTCTAAAGTCCACTGGACACTTGGAAGGAAGTTCTGTGGGGCCGAAACAGGTAGAGTAGGTATTAATGCAAATAGACGCCTTCGAATCCACTGGCGAGGGAATAATTGAACGGCTTTCGTTACAGAAAGAATCCGTAAGTAAAAGCTGTTAAAAGAATTAATGGGTACGACACGAAATCCAACGTTTTCTGAACTTGGGTTACTTGGGTTAAAAGAAATGATGAAACAATACGGATCTTAATACTGGCAGGCTCTTGTGAAGATCGATTAATCAATTTAGTTCCTGTACTTCAATTATTAAATGCTAGGGCAGACACGCCTGGACAGGAATTGTGACGTGCAACGTGATTCATAACCACAAATACCTCATAGTCCTGGTGCCTTAATTTGGCACGGAATATTGTGTGACTGTGAATTATAAGAACATTCATTTTCCCGTGTAAATTATAATTATGATCTGTCTATTCTGTGGGGTAGGCTAATAATATAGTGTGGCTTGTTCATGGTCAGATTCGTCACCACTAAGCATTTATATTTCAGCCGACAGACAGACATTATCAAAGTAAAATGCATTCCTCAATAGATAGATGCCTGTCGTAAGCATACACCTACATATAATAGGACCATAAATTGGGCATTCAACACTCAGCTAAAAAGGAGGCTCAATTTAGGGAAATTTTCACAAGATGCGTATGAAAACTGCAATCACAAAGAAATTAAGAGCAGAATAAATTCGGGGAATGCTTGCTGCCATATGGTTAAGAATCTTTTATCTCCCATTTTCTTATCTACAAACGTAAATATTAAAGCCTACAGAACTACAGAATATATGTTCTGAATATAATGAGAATAATATTTGGGCTTGTGAGCACAGAAGCAGAAGGAGCCTTGAAAAAATACATAACAAGGAACTAAAAAAATTGTATTATTCACTACATATTATTAAGGCGATTATGAAGGTTCGAGAACGTATATTTAAAATCATAAATTTTAGAAGGAAAATCAACTTTTTCACCACGTTCATTTCCAAACCACACGTTTAAATACAATCTCGATTACCTGTATATGCTAGAGCGTATTGTTGGTTGCGTTATTTCTGGGGCAGCTTATACCAGGGTGAGCAAGTTGAGTAAGGAGCTGAGAAGAAGAGAGAAGAAACGGTCCCATTGTCGAGACAAGTTCCCACTGAGTACCGAACCCTGTAATTTGCGTTGTAAACGAACACTACTTGTCTGTCTCCCATTACTCTTGAAGGAACAGCAGAAGAAGTTCAACTACAAGACGATATTCGATTACAAGAAACCACCTGAACTCGAAATGCAAGAGAAGAGTGAATAATAAAAAAAGACGTTCGCCCATTTACTCTCACGGTTTTATGGGACAATAATTGTTCGTATAGGCCAATAGGAGACACGGGTTCATTGTACACGACTGCAGACTGAAATACATTTGATGACACGAAGAACCAACAGTAGATGTGGGACGCTTCTGGATGCACGTTACCACGCACACAGAAGGGTACAGCCAAAGCCATTGTGCTGTTATGTCTTCCACGGTTCAGAAATGAACAGCTAGATTCACACCAAGAAAGTATTCAGCCAAACATCAACTGGTTAACGCAGTTTAAGGACATAATCGCTGTTTAAAATGATAATCATACGAAATCCATACACACACTCTATGGGCAAAACGCAAAGTCACTAATCAATCAAAATTACCACTGGAATTTAAAAGGTTAAACAGATAATTTGGAAATCAATGCCTAGTAATACAATCTCAAGTCTTTCAACATAATTCACATAGCCAGAAAACACTACTAACCAATTCCCTAATAACCAAATCGTAAAAAACATGTTCACCCACACGAAGTCGAATTTCTGGAACGGATTATCAGTCGGAATTTGAAGGCTTTTGACGGATGCTGTGTTACATAGTATGAAACTGTCATTTTCGAGTTCACCCATATTACAACATTACATTTCGGAAGCTGGAGTCTACTTCTGTCATCAGGTTTTTTAAAAAAAAATCTATCTGCTGAGCGTCCTGGTTGACTAGCCTCAAATCTGCAAGCGGCTTCTATTTTCACCCATATTACAACATTCCATTTCGGAAGCTGGAGTCTACTTCCGTCATCAGGTTTTAAAAAAAAAATCTATCTGTTGAGCGTCCTGGTTGAGTAGCCTCAAATCTGCAAGCGGCTTCTATGAACATTCCTTTTCAGTTCTGAAATGAAAGTAATCCTGACATACAAGCCCATTACTGAAAGTTCCATAGCCTCAGAAGTTGATACAGTGCTGTAAAATAACCGAATAACCATGAAAAGGCATTAGAGAACACCGGGTCATGTGTCTTATGCCACATTTGTCTTCACGAAAAGCGCATCTGTCAAAACAACCCGCTAATGACAGAAGTGGCAGGTACTCACATGCCGAACGCGAAATAAGGATCCTCAATAAATCTAGCGCGGCGAAAACATTTTCTTCTATTACTTTTTTCCGAGAATTTTGACAGGCGGCAATGGGTGTGGTAGTATGCGTGCTAAAGGCACTTTACCGCGATCCTTTCAGAAAATGTATCACTCATATTGGAATTGAGTGAAAGCCTCTCGCCGGAAATTTCACGATGGTGGCATGTTTAACTAAATAAGTTGACGCCCGCATCCCGGACAGAATTCCGATCTACAAGAGTTCTCAAACTGTGGACCATAAACCACCAATGCGTGTTTTTGATGCTGTAATTCCTAACTTACCGCCACACGGACTTGTCGGTGTATATATAACGTCTAGGAGGAAAGCACTGTCAAGATGAAGGCAGTATATTCCTCAGAAACGTTGGTATCGTCCTACAAGTCCACACGGCGTCACAACGCAGAAGACCAACATTGTCCAGCACGATAAACACTCACCGACTGCACACAGTTTATGTTAAATCTAGCTTAAATTCAAAATTCGGCACAACACATTCAAACTAACTCTACCCAGGATGTTTTGGGGTGCACACTTTACAGCCGGCGATGTGTTCCCTCAAGTTGAATCGTGTTCCGTTACGTCACCTTCTGGTTTGCCCAGAATTACCTTACACGAGTAATCTGAGCTTATTGTTTCCCATTCAACACCGTAATTCCGCTAAACCAGTTCTCATCAGGTTTTACTCTCCGAAGCAGAAGCGAGCCGCTCTCAGCTTATCAGCATTTCAAAGTTTCAGAATTAAATACAAGACTACCTGAGAAAGTTAGAGAAATTCTGTTTAATTAAGCAGTTGATATACCCTATTCAATTCCACTTATGTACGCCGAGTTCCTTTAGGCACGCCTATTCAAGCAGATGACGGGACTCCAAACAGAAGACAGAAGTTTACAAAGGATATTTCATCTCAGCCATATACAATACTGGTTAGTTATACGTGATTTAACGATACTATGCCAACTGCACAAGTTATTTATCATCAAACTGAAGGGGGGGAGGGGTTGATTACGTACGGTTGACCGATAAAGACAACAAAAATTTGTCGCATGCCAGGGCGACCGACATGAAGATGGAGGCAGGAAACGTCGGCAAACTTCTACCAGACTACACGAGGCCACAACCAAAACGACAGCCATCTTCAGACTCGCAGCCGTGAGAACCTGAAATCTCTCATAATCATAAGTGCCAACCTTACACAGTGAAGCCACCCTGGAACTAAGGTGTGCATATATATAGCGAATGACAGACCTCTGAAGACAGACAGACGGTCAGAAATAAACAGTTGTATCAACGGTTTCTACATTCAAATATGTAAAACGTGATAAAAATAAGAAAAACACGTTTAACAAGTCCTTTTTGCTCCCTGTATCTGTGTTTCATTATTTATTAGTGTACGTCATTTTGAACTAAACATATTTCAATTTGCAGCCGCTTTTAAGATGAAAATGTAAACCATCTCCTCGTGTTTATCTGGCTGGTGTCGCATTTCGACTCCAGCTAAAAAAGGTACCACACGACCATCCATATTTAGCAAAGAACACAAACCACGGCAATACTGCCCTTAAAATTAAGCGGGGCAATATTAATCTCAAAACCAAAACACGATATGCTCCTTCAGTCCCTTGCACCCTGTTCTGAAAGAGCCTACGTAGGATAAGATGGCTGAGGATAAGACAAGCACAAAACAGAACAAATAGCTTCGTGATAAAGCAGGTTTATATGGTACTGTCACGATGGTTACCGAGGACACGTAGCTCGCGTATCGGAAACCACCGAGGAGGACACGTAGCTCGCGTATCGGAAACAACAAATGTACATAAAATTTTGGGCAAGAATGTTCATGGAGAGTGGAAATTATAGAAATAAGTCAATCTTTGCTACAAGGCCGATGAAAATAATTTAGTTCTAAATATGTGGTATGTACTGAATTATAATTCAAAAGAATTAAGTTCCTCTATGTTATCACACGAGACAGATAATTTCGATTCTTTCAAATTTTTAATAGCAAGGAATGAATGGCATACGTTACAACATACAATGTGAGGCATAAAATCCAGTTCGGACATTCATCGGCAAAATAAATCTAGGTATACTACTAAAAATAACATGAATTAATATTAACACGAATTCACGATGTGCCTAGTGTCCCCTGACTAATCATCGTACAAAAGGTCACAGACCATATCCAGAGGAATACATGACTAAAAATTACTTCCTTCTCTAACTTCACATACGAAATTGTGTTAAATTACGATCAAAGCGTTTTAACCCAGAACACAAACACAGGCATTTTCACTGCCCTTAAACTTCAAATCTCATATTCCATGCAAGCAATGTTCAACACAAAGAATCCAGCCCCTAAAAGGAAATTACAACGAAAATGAAGTAGCTAGATGTAAAACGGTAAATTTTCTGGAATTATTAAAAATATAATACAAAGCGAGAACTATAATTTGCGGATATTCTGCGATACTCAGACCACCAATTGAGAAACACTACGCCAGATAGATGGCAAATTCCATCTTTAATTGGGGGTTATTAAGGTTTGTTGTTTTGGCTTCCTGAATAAACAGCAACACAGTACAGCATTATTTTTTGTGAGTGAAAATATAAAATTGCTCTACGGATGTTGTGTCGGCTTGTCTTAGGAGGTGCTACGATCACGTTCCGCCGGAAAACCTACGTAGTCTAATTAAAAAGCTATTTTCTCTCTAATTGGCCAAAATGAAGTTAAGATCTTGCAGTGTACAACGAGCGCTTCCTCTAACACAACGCCGAGTAACATTAATACGACGTTTTTACGACATGAGAAACTGCAGAGGCAAAATTTCACCAACAAAATACAATAATTGAAAAAGAGGAAACCCTTTGAAGTCTCTGGTTTTTGTGTTGAATGTTTTCAT
>NW_019059629.1:455769-475881 GCF_000696155.1 Zootermopsis nevadensis
GATGCCACCATCAAAGAGAAAGCTTTCATCGAAGAATGGAGTTTATGTGTATACTAGAAGCGTACAAACTTCACAGGCAAGGGACATTTCTTCAGAAGCTGATAATCACTAGGTTTCTTGAATAGGTCCATCTCTTGTGTTCACAACAGCCCGCCTATTGAAGGAAATGAAGAAGTATCCATAAAATACAACTACATCCAAGGCACAGAGGCACAGAGACGCTACCAGGCACTCAACTGATCAAGAAATTCTACGCATTTTATGTAACCTGAAAGTTCATAACTACATCCAAGATATTTAGTGGCCACTGTCTTGAAGCATATAAATCCAGAGCCCACCTCCCGATAACCTATTTCTTTGGGGTGCACTTTAAAATTACTCCCCCCATTTACATGCAGGTGATCCGTTCCTCTAGGTTTTCCAACTAAAGTTCCGACCAATTAATTTCTCACCTTTCCAGAGCTTTAGCCTGCAATATGCTGCAATAATCTCATCGCGATTAAAACATGAAACTGCCATTTACAAGCTCCTCTCATGAAGTCAATAAACCCGAAAGCTAACATTTAGGTCTTACTTATTTGATCCACAGTATGCGTTGTCTCTTGCACATTTCTCTTGTTTTCATGAGCGTGTGTGTGTGTCTAAACCGAAAGGATGGTAGAATGAATGTCATACCAGCCCGTATATGTTATATACAACTCCTGGAGTTCAAATCGAACTTCGCAACTTTCTTTGAAAGTACGCATCTGGAAAATAGTACGCTTAATAAAATGCAACAAAACAGCATATGGTGATTATGTAAAGCGAAAGCTCGTTTGGAAACTAGTACTCCTTACTAGATTCCGAACACCCTGTAGGAACTGTTTCAGAGTCCAGCCTCTGCTGGAATTGAGCGAAACATTTTGGAACAGGCCATGCGGAGTTGTAGAAAAAAGATACGAACGCGTCTTCAAGAAATTTTCCCAATACTCGTTCTTTTTCTTCTCGCACATAACAGACGCCGTTCTGAAGTAACTATGACTTCCTCACAACTTCCAGGATAAAGCAAGGCCCTCTGCAGTCAATTTATTGAACTCCATCCCGAAACCTCCAATAGTCACCGACTACAATAAAATAGTTACGTGATCCAGAAATCTATTACACTCTTTTTTACAGTTCAACAGCGAAAGGGAGACGATGTTACAGCCAGCAAACGGGGCCGACTGACGTGAAGCTAACCACATACCTACATCTAATGTGGAGAATGCATGGAGTTATACCTACACTTCTCCATACGCCTGCACAACGTAATGCTTAATTACATACAATGGCAGAAAATTAATATCAGAACCAATCAGGAACGGAAAAATTCAAAAGAACGCATGTGGATTGTATTTGTGTCCCACCTCTGAATGATCATTTCAGTCTGATTTTGTCTTTTCATGATTCCTCGTTTACATACGGTTCATTTAACTGTCAGTAGCTCAGACTACACAGCGTCGAATGATCTGACATTCGAACCCGACATCTCCCGAATACATTCCAGGGCTGAAGGTATAATTCTTGTATTACAGCACTACTCGTTGCAGCAGCATTGCGATGACAGTCGCTGTCTATTCTAAACGTTGGATAAAATACAGCAACACTGAAATATATTTATGAGGACAGTGGCATAATAGCCTTTGCCCTCATTCACAGTACTCTGTTCCCCAATTTAAGTTACTGTTAAAGGGTGCTCATGAATGGTTGCAACACATCCTATTTGAGGACACGTGATGATCTTAACCATTGTAAAAACACATTAATATAGGTTCTGTCTGAGTGGGAAATACAATGGCGAGGGCCCAGCACATAACAGATCCCAACATCGCAACATCGCAGAAGAGAATGCTTAATAACCATATTAAATCCATATGTTAAAGTGGGCCTTGGACTTCGAAGGATATATCAAGGAGGTTAAAAACCGCATTTGGAGCTTCATAATATACAAGTAGTCATAACCAAATTACAGGACGCTCAAATAAAGGGAGATTAGGTGAGCGAGACACGTAGCACGCATTTAATGACAAGTACGTACAAAATACTAGCCCGAAAAGCTTATGGAAAGTGGCCGCTTGAGAAGCGAGGATAATATTCAATTTATAGTGTTGAGTGGACAAAACTAGCTCAGGATAGGGTCCAGTGACTGGCTCTTAGAAACACATAAATCAAAATTCAATTCTTTAAAAGGCAGGAAATTTCTTGAACTACTGAGCGACTATCAGCTTCTCAAGACAGACTTTGCTACACGGTGTTTTTTGGTTGGTTAATTAGTGGGGTAGCCATTTGGTCGGCTGTTAATTTAGTTAGCCGAGCTTTTCAATCTGATGTAACACTTTATACGCACCAACAAGCGGTCGGTCACTCGTTCTAATCGTGTGTGTGTATCTCTGACATGGTTGCTATTTGTATGGAATGAACCTAAAAACTGTACAGGCAAAGGATCTAAGTTTCTTTTAAAAAAACAAAAAAGTATCATGCAGCGCTGAAATAATGAATGTCACAAAAAATAATTTAATAGAGTTTAATTATGACCCGAACTGATATAAATTAAAGGTGTGCCCTTTTCATTATTCCAGCTATTATTTTACGTCACAACTTTCATTAAGCATAAATTGCGCACAACGCCACATTGGGTGCCTACTTAATGGTGATGAGAACGAAACAGTTCTATATACACTTTTTAAATGAGGGAATAAATACAACCTGGCAGAGTAACACGCTCAAAGATTTAATTTCAGAAAAATATAGAGAAGAGAGAAAATGCGAAGGAAGGAAAGGAAATGTGAAGAAAATAAAAGTAAATTAAGAGAACTGGCATAAAGAAAAGGGATAACAAAAGCTTAATACTCCTTTCATCAGGGCGTCAGATCTGATGATGAAGGCAGTAAGCACCTATGAAACGTCAGTAAATTTCTACTGAACTACACGGCGCAATTTCCAAGGAGACAGCAACCTTCAAAAAGATTAACTGACCAAATGGCATTTTAATGATAATGAAACAGGCCATTTTCACTGCTGATACCTAAGTCACGCTGGAGCCACCAGCGGTTCGCGCGTCACGATCTATCTACGATGAAAAAGACGAGACGACGATCAATGCAAGCAGCAGCCTGCAGCTGCGTGACCTTGCCAGTGATGCCACAATCCAGCGACATAATTTCCCTGACTGTCATGGTCCAGCTTGCCTGTACTGATGTGTGGGTATTGCTGCATGACTTAGCAACGCCTAAGTCAGCCGGAACTTAACTGGCAGACGGTTTATGCTAATCGCCCAGCAGAGGTGTAAGAAATTTCTATCTGGGAGGTGCCACTGGCCCGCTGCACTTGAAATTAAATGGCAAAATTATACACATAAATGGAGATTGGCGAAATTCTCGCAAAATTAAGTCCAGGGATTTTCTTTACGCTCATGTTTTCCCAGCTCCTGCCCACGCCTTTAAGGCATATTAAAGTATACATATTTTTATATGTATCTTCTCAGTTACGCCAAGGTCCCTAAAGTGGCAAGTTTCCTTCGTATTTTCATATTAATAAGCTTCCCATGCGTGCTACATGCTCATGCTTATCATTTTTCATGACGTAGTTACCTTGGTCACATTTTGTGAACACATTCCGGAAGACAATCTTAATGAAGCCTCCGACAGTTACACAAGCGTGAAACAAACAAACAACGGTTCCTACCGGATTCATTCCTGTTACGGTCCGAATGAAATCCAGTTACCTACGTTCAGACTTGGATGTGAACAAAGGAGCTCCCTGTACGAGAATACGTGGGCATAAAGTTCCTAAATGTTAAAAAGTTGCTTCCGTAGTAAAATGCTTCTCTCACACACTTCTATGGCCCTGATCCATGCTCTCAGAATGCCTTCGTGCGCTGTTGTCTTAAACACGACTCCCCTGATCCAGCTCCCTCTGTGTCCAAAACGTGACGCAGCATCCATCACTGGTACAGTCTCCAACCCCCACCCCACACTACAGCACCCTTACGGATAAACCACAGCATTTTTTTTTAGTTGTCAAAAACTGTTAGTCAGAATTCGCAACTGTTACAAGTTCAAAATAAAACATTAAGGAAAGAACACAGACGTGGGAAGTTGTTTGAGAAATTAAGCCGAAAAGAATATTTGGACCTAAGACGGATAAAGTAACAAAAGACAGGAGATATCTGTACAATAAGGAGTTTCCTAGTATTTTGCATCATTAAATTAAAATGTTTTCTGGATGTTTTCCATCGCCTAATAAAATCATAAAATTACACGTTTCGGAGATGGGACTCTATCTCCGTCTTCAGGTAGACCTACAATTAATATTCATTACAATAATGAACTGGTTGATGTAGTTTAAGAAAATAATTTGTATATTTATATATAGGTTATAAGTCTAAAAAGTAGGCTGATGATTCACGTGGTGGTGATGAAATCTCTTATGGTACCATTTGCCATTTTAGTAGGTTTACACTTATTAATACACATCGAGCTTTTATGAAGGAGTCGAAGTCGGAGTCGGAGATTCTAGCACCGACTCCACAGCGCCGCATAATACCATAAATATTTCATACTGCAAACACACTCTAGCGCCTGTTACACAACGTTCACACTACCTGTCGTATTACGGAGTACAAGAAGTTGCCGAACGAGCACGGCGACACGTAATAAATCCACTTTTAATACAGAAACACTTCCTGAGCAATTTCTCTTGAAGAGTAAACAAAGAAATCCTCCGCCTTCTACAGGTCCCTACAGCCAGATTAATCTAATCACACTCCCACACATTTTCCTCAAAATCAATTTTAATATATCCTACACTCATGCACGGTCTTCCAGGTGGTCTTGAGTTCAAGGTCAAAAGTAACACAAAAATTTCATTGACACGCCTTTCACAATGATGTATACAACAACACGAAATATGTCAAGTGTAATTAAAATCGTCATGTTGGTTTTGGACACCCCAGTACATTCATTATCCTGGAAACCTACCTCGTATTTAGTTTTACAACCTCTCCTGCTTTATGTAACACAGCTAATTGCCAATTATAAAACTGTCAGTTTATCGGGACGAAAATTATCAAGACGCCAATTATAATACAAAACTATCTTAAAACACATTTGCCTATTTTACGAACTAATTGCCGTAAACCTGCTCATTCATTTCTTTTTTCAGCTGTTTTATGTTTTCGTACTACAATAACCACATTTCTTTCTGTCTTAATACACAAATTACAAACTCTCATAAATAAATGACAAGATCTGACAGAGACAGAGAACAGAAATAGAAAGAATGTTGCTCAATAAACGTTCTTTTTATAACGGAGTCAAAAGCAAGCCGAACATGTTTCCCTACTAGACTAGTAACCTACTCTTAGATACAAAAACTACATTCCGCAGCCGAGACCCGATGCATTTGCTATATGCTACGCACGCACACACAAATTAACATTTTCCGCTATACAAAGGTTCCATTTAAATTGCGTTCCGTTTTAGGCAGATTTTAATGTAATTCTCCAATTACGTCCGATCCGTTCTCCGTTCTGAAACAACATACCATCCCTAATTTGATGTCACAGACGCTCGGACTTCAGCAATATACACAACAGAAGGATTTATTGATCAGTACGCCAAATAGCTCCACTGAGGTGAATCTGACGCCACGAAAAGGTGGGATGATCTCATGACACATGTAAGGAAATTCTGCTGCAATAATACAGACTGCCTCCAAATCAAGTCCTAGTTTCTACGAAAACCTAACACAGTACACAAAACACGCACAACGGGAAGTGAGTAGTCAGTATCACGCTCCGGCCTACTTTACGAGAGGAACAATTTGGTTCTAGTACGAGTTGTGATGATATAAACTTACCTTTATGTTCGGCACATCACAATGCAAAGATGCATAAGACTGACAGCAGTATGAATTCTTACCTGTAACAAAAAAAAAATAGAATAATTATTTGTTAAATTCAAATAAAAACTAATTAATTTTCTCCCTTCCGTACAAAAGCGAGGAATGTAAGAAGTAAACAAACGAACGAACAACGGCGCACAAAGACACAGGACGGAAATGAGGAACAAAGCTGATAACTGAGGGGAGTCGAAAAGACTGAAATGCCGATAAGCCGAAGGAAACCGGTGGGAATTACAATTCATCCCTTATTCAAACGAATAATTTCCTTTGGCACCGCGCAAAAACGCGTCTTAACACGCCTCCACCTCCGTTGAGACCCCCAGACCCTCTACGAAGAGATTGTTTGCGTCACGAAACTTCATTGAAGTCGTTTCGAGTGGTACGTACAAAATTGAATCAAAACTGAAATAATTTCATTTTCATCTTGTTCACTTCCCATGAAGCAGCAGACAAAGCTTTCCTTCAGTTCCGTTCCAAATAATTGGGTCAACCCCGTTTTAAATTACAAACCAGAAGGGGACAACAATCTTCATGCAACTCCTCACAAATCTAATTTCACACTTCAGGATCACAAGGCACCTCCGTCTACGTTTATGCCAGTTTATGCTAGGCCACTGTTTTCAGTTCCCTTGCCAGGCTCAAGCTCTTGTAAACACGGCGATGAACTCTCGGAGTTCCATAAAATGTGAAAAATTCCTTAACCACCCGATCGATTATCAGCTTCTTAATTACTGTTCCACGCAGTGAGTTAATTAATATCCGACTCAAATTCGAACCACAATGCTTAATCAAAACTTTGATAGTTCAATATGTCTATTTGAAATTCAAAGGGGAACTCTTTCCTTATCTTAGTCCCTCGCCCCCTTTCGTACTTTTGTCTCCTTCACTGCCGTATTCATTTCTCGTGTCAGGTATTTCAACATTTTCGTCATCCAAAGTTACAAAATTATAAAGCTGCCTAATAATAGCAGCACTCGTTCAAGACTCTGCGAAAGAAACCAAACATACTTCAATGCAAACAAGTATTAAATTGATGTTTACTTAAAACAAATACTTAAACTTGTAATACGAAATTCTATACCAGTAATTCTGAAAGTAAGTCCGCGGAGAAATCGGAATAGGAGTCACTAATTTGGATCCTTGTCAAACCGAAATGTGTCAACGTTATGTATAAATCTGGAACTATAAACGCCCCCTGTTAGATGTTACTCTTGAACCAAGACACGAACAGGATCGCCAGCCATCGACCAACCCAGTCGATGAATACTAAACTACTTAAGTAGTAAGATGCATGCCAATAGGAGTGACGTCATACGGTAATTCCGGTCGTGAGGTCATCGAGTAAAGGCGAGGGCCCCTAGATCATCGCTAATCATAGGAACCACGAAACGGTGCAGCCAGTGTACGAAGACGGCACGGTCAAGTAATTGTAAGGTCATGGAACCCTACGGTCAGAAACCCGTGGTTGTCCGCCCTCTAAACTGATGTCAGTCGATTTCAATTTAAAATAAATAAAAAATGACAAAGGCCGTTTAAAAAAAACCCTGTCCCTTATCCAGACAGAAGCTGCTAACAGTTATCCTGTTAATGCAGAAATGTCATCTTCATCATGACAAATCACGACTCTCTATCTACAGCCATTTCAATCAAATTCATGTCTTCAAAACGCATTCCTTCAAATATCCGCTTTAATATTATCCTCCCAAATACACAACTTTATTACAACGCAACATCTTTCGATATATCACACTCAGCTAATTTTTAGTATGCCAAAACTGTTCAGTGTTCTCCTTCCTTAAAAAGACTCATACCATCATGTATTTATTTTATTAGCTTGGACTGCTGTCCTGTAAAAGGGACATCGTTCAAGTTTACCTTACACTAATACAAGCCAAAAATCGTTCACGTTTACCTTACACTAATACAAGCCAAAATCAAATTGGCCCGACAAATTGTACTGTAAATATTCCACTACACTAAATGTTTCGACGAGCAGACGAATGAACAAATAACGCGTTCGATTACTGTGATTAATGCAAAAATCGCATAAAAGCTCTTCACAACTTCTGTGCGCCTATTTGCAGCTTGATATATTTAAATCCAGCAATAATCCAATCTGGATTTAAAGT
Source organism: Zootermopsis nevadensis (assembly GCF_000696155.1). The sequence continues at coordinate 463,821 of NW_019059629.1, forward strand.
CGTGTCGCAGAGCAGCTGATGCCATGTTTAATTAGTCAAACGAGTCCTTAAGGATCCGCTGCCAGGAGTTGGAGAAGCTGCAGAGAACACTAAGTGGCAAATGAACAAGTATCTACAGTACACAGCATTGCTCTTCAGAGATACCCTACTGTACAAAACCAATTACAAGAGAAATGCTTCCATAGTTCCCAACTAACCCTCTGTATTTTCCGTACTCATGCCCCAGTGGGCTGCGCCCCTCAATACTTCTGTATTAGCAATGCATGTAAGTGGAGAGGGGTGGGGGAGGGAATCATCCCCTGGAGGATAGGCAGCACAACGCGTTGCTAAGCGACGGTCCAACTGACTACACAGGTGGTCTTACAATCAGTCTCGCATCTCCGACGTCCAGACTCGATCTCTGACAAATAGCGCGCATCTGCTCCACGGAGTTAGTTGATCGAGTTTCTGGTTCTGCTACCAGGTCTATGTTTATTAACGTTTGCCTGATAAAGGCTCTTTACTGTCGGTAGAGGGACTGAGATTGAGTGAATTAATTCTTCATCAGGAGAAGCATTCCGATGACGACAGCTTTTTGTTCAATCCCCGTTTCTTGCTCTGCAGGTTTACAAAGCGGCTGCTTCGTCATCTACCTCTCGTATTGCCTCCAGAGTTACAGGGCAGACAACACTACAGAAGGCGGCCGGCGGTCAGTCTCCTCCTGCAGGTTCGAAACAAACCTGCGACCCACACACTGCCAACCCACTCACTATCCTACACTCGGACTCACCGTTTGCTGACTGCCGTAAAGAACTGTCGTTGGTTCAAAAGTGGGCAAACACGCAATACCACAATACGTCACGGTGCAATTAGAAAGGAAACTGGGGGGGAAAACAAGACAGTTTTGTGGATTACGCCACCCCACAAGTCCCAGAATTCAAGTTACGAGATTTAGTTGGATAAAAACTCGATTCAGTAGATGCGTTTAACGGTTTTTTTTTGTAAGTGTTCTGTCTTACGACAGGTCCATATGAACAGGATCCTTCCATCCTTTTCTCGGACTGGGACCTGTTCATATACGTTCTTGGCAGATGATCCAGAAGTGGTTTGTCATTGCCTTCTTCTGTGTGTGAATGGAGTAATTGTTGGGATGCCACGGAGGAAAACTCCGTGTTGCCTAGACCACGGCCTTGCCCAACACAAGTTATAAATTCGGGCACCGCCGGGAATCGAACCCGAGACCCCAGGATTACAAGGCCAGCGTTCTAACCGCTAGACCACCGTGGCGGTTCGTTTAACCCTAATAAGCCGAAACTCGTGTTAAAAATATTCAATAATTCAGCCCCTACCACAAAGAAAACACGACACTTCACCATTACAAAGATAAACTTGTTACGCTGTTTAAGAAAATTATCCATTTTTACACCGAAAATCATATGAAACATAAGCAAAATGCAGATTTTTCTTGTTGAAGCATGTGGGACACAGATTTACAACTAAGCATCAAGGAGTTCATTTAACATTCAAGGTCACTTATAAGACGGTCTGAATCAGGAGTTACCAAACTGCGGCCCTCCCGTGTGTTTAGAGGCCCGGGTACACTTCTGGCAACAAACGCACGAAGAGGGCCCATACTAAGAACCGTCGCGATCCTCGGGGTTGAGATTCGCTGTTTGACGAATCACAAATACACCAACATCAAAGTGCACGTGTTATCTTCTATACTCCATCTCGCGTACGTCACTGAGAAGGGATCCTCCACTGAGCTTCACTGTATACAAGTGTCTTATAAAAATTAAAACAAGTGTCAGAAAATATAGACGCAGCGAGGGGATATTGGCGGAGGCTGATAGACTAAAACTGAGATTGATTGTTATGGATGTGGAGGCTCGTTCCTTGAGGAATATTTCGTGGTACTCAGGAAATGACGAAAGGCAGGGTGTGGGCGCTATGCTGACATTACATTGAGCAGGAAGATCCTTCCATTAGGGAAAATGGACCATTCCTCAAGCCACCCCCTGATGCTAAAATGCACTTTCTTCTTACTACCAGAATCCTAAGCGACCCCCTAGAATAACGATAAAATCCCTCGAGCTACAACCACCACACTATTCCGCGTGGTTAAATTTCCGTCTCTAAATCACCCCCAAGTCCCATCCCCTAACAGACAGCACTGAACCTAAGCTCTGACAGGGCAGGGACAGACAGTGCAATTTAATCTGTACTAAGTACGTGCAATTGTTTGGTGTATTCAAAGATATTATTGTTGCCTTGGAGACCATGTGGAGTATTAAGAACAGGGAGCGAAAATGAAGGCCTCTGAAAAACACCCAAAGATCATATAACCCTTTAATGTCCAAGCTCGTCCAAATAATATTTAAGAATTCAATCCGTACCAAAAAAATAAAACACGACACTTCACCATTACAAATTTTTTTCTGTTTGAAGAAGTAATCACTGTTTACTGTGAGCATCATATGAAATAAATAAATTTTGTTGGCATACATTACATTAGATTATTAAAGGTTAATTCAGACACTCTGATTGGTGTTCTCAGATATGTTAAGACACGCACCAAACCGAAAATGACGTGGGATCCAACTGACTTTGTCACATCCAATTTTGGGTGCGTAACAATGAACAAAGTACGCATACTAGGGGTTACAAAACTTGTAGCGTCGTCAACAAGTTTTTCCACCTTTCTCGAACACAATACTTTCGCGTGAGAAAATTCATATCGCTGGTGCTTCCAGCTACCTCTTAACCGCTGTGGTCTTCCTCAATTTCTCCAGAGTACCGTCTCTGAAAAGGTATAACAGCTTCCATCCACATAAGCAATCCGTCCCAGCTGCGTAGCTGAACACTGGAGCAGACAAATCCCTCCGAGGAAACCACAGCACTTGACTACCTTCTCAAGACGAACTGCGACCTTGGCAACCACTGCTAAGGTTTAGCAGTGGAAGAAAATCATCCCTCATTATTTCACCCCACAAACAACCCTCGTGTTGCAGAACCCTGCCAGTCCTTAGGTTTATACGACATTCTCACAGACTGTCACCAAATGTTCCTCAGGAGGAAGACATGTGTGACCTGACAAGCCACAACCTCACGGCAGTGTGGGAGCGAGCCATTGCGTCTGCAGTAATACGCAAGACCACGAAGTCAACTTCAGTTATCTTAATACCGTCAGCATCAAACGCATATTTCTGTCACGTTAAATTTATATAATTTATTTTTATTTATTTATTTGTGGTTTATTTAACAAAGGTGACAGTAGCTAAAGAATGGCAGAAATGAGTAATTAATTGGAAAGGATATGGAAGGAAGCGACCGTGTGTCTGTACTTAACCGGACATAACACCGACGGATAAAAAAAATTCAGTAAGGATATCAGAGATCTGAACCCGGGACCTTCCAAATACGATGAAGTGCTAACACTGCTGCGACGCTCCGTAATTCAACAGAAACAAAACACATTAGATTTGTGATTAATGAATCTTTGGACTAGCTGAGTGACCATCAGCTTCTTAAAACTGATTTTGTCTATAGAACGTTCGGGCCTTTCTTCTTTATCTCAATCGTGTCTGGGCGGAGTTCAGAGATGCATCTTTCTCCTTTAGAAATCTCTCTAGTCTGTCTCTCTGAATTGAAAGATTTGAGGAAGGACCGGCGGAGGGATGTCTTGTTTGTTAAGTTTAGTTTTACAAGTGCGAGGCAGCATCCGCTACAAGCAATGGGCGGATTGATTGATGATTGTAGGCAGCTAGACTTTAACACACACAGGGGATTCAGGACGGAAGACCCTTCTTTTACATGTCGTGTGTGAACAAATTCAGCTGAAAAACTACTTCATTTCAAACTCCTTACCCACATCTCCTCAACGTTTTGATTTTCCCTTCATTGGAAAACAGTTCTTTAGGCTGAACGTAAACTGTGAACGAATCAGAACCTTGAAAGTTTTTTTCATGAGTAGAAAAACACATGTCTATATAAGTCTATTTAAAATAAATTATAGGGTACTTTCTGCACTGGTAATTTCAAAACATCAGAATTCGAGGTTCTATAAATAAAAACAACTTCACCGAACAGAGTCTTAATTGATGAGATGACAATTATTCATCTGTTCAAGATATTACATGTTTTCATACGGCCCTAAAGCATCAACAGCATTCAAAGGTGACAAACGAGCGTTAACCTGGGGCAGTTCAGCCCAGTTCAAGCTTTCACACATTATTTCTATTAGATTCAATTTAATATTCCTTTCTATTTTCTTACTAATAAGTTCAGGAACTTTTTCGCAGACGCGCCTCACCAATCCAACCCTTCATAAAATCAAGTATTACGTGAGAAGAATTTTTTTTAAAGTTCCTCTTATTGTAATTTTCTCCAGTTCTGTCCTGGGGTAAAAAATCTTTCTCAGAACAGTACTTCTGAACACAGCTACTACTTCCTCGCTTTTCTTTCCCCGTAACTGTACAGTTCTTGGACAACTTCGACTGCATCCTTAGGGGGGGGGGGGATTAGAAACTGTTTTTCGACATTTGGTAGAACTCCAGTCTCTAGTAATCAACACTTCTCTTGGGATCAATACCTTACACAACGCTGCCAAATGTATAAACAACCATTGGACATTTGAGTGTGCTATTTCACAAGTGGGCCAGCATACTCGGTACCAAAAAGCCGTCTCATGAACTATAAACATCCCTCAAATTGAATCTCAACGAGGATCCTACCCCTCTGACAAATGTTGACATTTATAAAGATAATTTCGACAGTCACAAACCCCCCAGCCCGAAATCCCATCTGTTAATTTATAACAATGCTAATACAGACGATATCTTCTCTACGCTGTTTCAAGTGTCGGCTTCAGGTATTATTCAAAGGGTTAACCCCACTCCGGCAAAAATCGCCCTCTTGTTCGTGTTCCTGGATGACGATAACACATTCCGGTAGGGATAAACTTTGAATAGGATAACTGCTCACACGAGTATGTTCGCCATGCGCATAAGCACGTGTTCTCTAGCCGGGAGATGGAGGGGTCGGAAGTTGTGATGAATTATTCAGGATCCTTACAACCCCCCTCCCCCCGTTCTAATACGCCCTGATCACTTCTTCGGAGGGACACGACTGGCCATTGGAAAGGACGTCTGTTTTTATGCATACGGTTTCGTCGATTGGATCAAATTTTGTTGAGAGGTTTCCTCCGGGACGCAGGACTACGTGTCGTGTAACAGTGACTTACAGACAAGAAAATTGTTCATAAACACCGGAAGAGACAAACTGAGTAAGTTTAAAATTCGTAATATAAAATAAATATGAACTTGCGAGCTCTTGGGGCCGCATTTCTCTTTAAACGGGTTTCAATGTATTGGAAATAAAAGAAAAAATATTCCTGGTCTCCGAGTTTCTCTGTATACAGTAAACACGGCCACTGTTTCTGGAAACTGGGATAAAGCCCAGGGAATCCAAACTTTGTTCTTGTGACAGGAGAGAAATCTTCAGGATGGCAATGCAATCACGCGGTCGTAGAAAAAGAATCTGCCAAAAGACAAGAGCGGAGCACGTTTCATAAATATGTCGTATGTTCTCCCTATCCTCTCGACATTTTCCCCTGAAGATGAAACAAATCTGTACTAAAGCGAAGGCAAATCATTACAATCTAGTGTGCCAAAACGACGACTCAACACGCTATCCAAGATTTATCGGCACAATAAATGTCAGAACCTTCCTATACTAAACAGCAAAACTGTTGATCAGACATCAAAAATCTACACGGACCCCAAGTCAGTTTACTTGATGGTTGTCAGTCACGCACGAAGGTGGGATGACGAGGAATAATGACATCCGTAGCAAACATGATTAAAATATTGTAAAGCGACACAAAAAATGATCACTAAAAAAAACATACACGGATGCGACACAATGCTTATATATTTTCAGTGTAACTTGTCTGACGAAAGAATGCGACCATCTCGTTTTAACCATAAACCCACGCTTGCCTTTCCTGTTCTATGTATACTCCCGACGATTCCACGCATTGCCCGAGACGCAATCATATCGAATAAATTTATAAAAATACGGGTCGTATCCTGGTATCTGAAGCACGTGCTACTCTCAGAACCATTTTGTACAAGAGCAGAAATAGTGGTACTCAAGCCAACCGCCAGGCGTCCCCACTTGTCAGTCCACTGCACTGCTCTGGACCGAATGGGAGGCTGCTGATACTGCCGTAATCCTCAATCTACTCCAGTCGTTTGGTTTCTGTCCCAGTCAGCAGACTACAGGATGATTCATAAAGCATTCCACAATTTCTCACCAACCAGATCGTGTAGTGCTAACGCTCATGATTTGTACTCGAGAATAATCGGTACGAATCTCGGCTGAGTCAGTAGTCATCCTGACTGACGTTTTCAGTGGACCACCCCCCCCCCCGGGGGCCAAAAGAAAATTAAACTGCATCTTTATAACAAATATGCGGAGTCTTCGCTTGGAAGAAGACAAACTGAATTATGTTAAATATTATTTCGACAAGCATTGTGCTCAGATCGATTGTGTCTGGAGGAACTGAGGAATAACTCGAAAATCTTTCGTGTAATACCCATCTCCTCCTTAAGGCTGACTTTAATAAATCACCTCCAGGGCGGATGCCACCCGTAGATAACCGGGAAATATTCAGAAAGTTCGAGGGTCAAGAGTTTTCGACACAGTAGGTGAGTATATTCTGCAGATCCCCCACGTTGTCAAATTTAATAACTCAGGGTCGCTCATCAAATTCTTGTCTCTCATAAACGAGGAGGAATCTTAGGGAAGGCATTACGTAAACTTTCACTGGATGTACGCAGGGTTGCAGGATACAAATTCGCACATTTCTGCAAGGTTACATAAAGAAACCACAGCATTTTGTACACAACATACTAAGCCTCCAAATCACAGCGCCTACACAGATATACTACTAATGAAATTCCTGTGTCAGATTAGCTTTGGAATCTTAAAACGGACATTAATTAAACTGACCACAAAGTATAAATATGTGTCACACAGGATTTCAAACCGTGCAATTAGAAACTGAACAGGAATGGGAAATGTAGATATTACAGCGAATGTTGTGATCACTAATACACCCTTCTGAAAAAGTGAAAAGAATTCGCGAGTGCCCTATTAAAGAGAGCCCCAACATGAGTGATTCTGGTAAGGTATTTTAACGATGCTGTTTCAACTCCACGGGTACCTCGTCGATCTGGGATGGTTTAAGCACAAATGAAAGAGAGGCGCTCCTACACATTACCGCTCGGTCCACGTAAATTCGTCTACACGGAGTCTCAACACGGAACAAAAACAAAACTCCCTATAAACAGCAGCAAAAAATTAAGACAAACCTCATAAATGTCGCACGTTTCTTCGAACGGTCATAGAAACATTAACATTTCAATTTCACTTCAGTTCGTTTATAAAACACATGCGCGAATAACATCTGCCTGTCGTGCGTGTTTCTAGTTCAAAACACGGTTTTCGACGGAAATTGCCTTTAAATTAGTTACTACGAATTTAAAGCCTTGTGCCAGTCTCGCACTCACCGCAGCTCACCCTACATCAAAACGCACTTGTGGGATGGGCAAACGAAAGGAATTTCAAATTCAATTTCCAGTGCACTTATTCGTGTGGGCCCACATACACATACTCCAACTCTCCTCACATTCAGGAATCCATCCAGCAAGAGAAAGAGTGAAGCATCACACTTCACAATACAAAACCTCCAAGAAACATGGACTGCAGTCCGCGGCCATAATTAGAAAACGCGGCCTGAACCCGCCTTCGCCTGAGGATCTCAGTCAATCTACGTTTTTCTAATTCTTATAACACTGAATAATTTTAAGAAAGTCAACATTACCACAATAATTGCCTCAACACCCACTTTAACATTATCCTTGTCTATTTTATACCCTGATTGTCAAACGTAAAAAAGGGCACGTGACGTGATAGAAGCAAGGCCCATCCCTCAAGCAATAACGTAGCACAAACATTTATTTTGGGGGACTTGTTTCTCGGAAACATGTCGTAGAGGGAACGTGACAAGAAAGTGCCACTCCCTTTAATTTCTCTCTACAACTGAAATAATTTAAAGGCTGGCAGGAAAACGCCTTACCGATAGGCAACCCGTCTTCGAGTGTTGTAAAGAGGGTACGCTTAAACAAACACCTGACAGGGGCTGCCGAGTAAACTCGGTTTCCAAGAAAGTAGGCCACACGAACTGACCAGAATTGCAGTTGGCTGTCGACGTGCCAAAGATAGACTACTTTCATTTCTGCCAGTATTAATTGCACAGAAACGTCACACCGATACAGTGCGGAATTTGGAACGGAAGTGGCTTAAATACACTTCAAAAGAGCAAGTTTCCCTTAAATAATGTTACAGATTATATAAGCGCAAAAACAAACACTACATTCATAAAAAATATAAATAAAAATTCATCAGCCGTTGACCTGGTTCATTTTATCGATTTTTTGTTTACTCACAATATAAATTCCTTAGGTTATGCATTATCTACAGCGCGTTTATATTTCCAGAGGATTCGTACGTTTAATTAGTTGTGTCATATTCCATCAACAAAACAGGAAGTATGGCAAAACCCAGCCTAATCGCGTGCTAAGCTTTGGGGTTTTCAAAGACGTGTATCTGGGGTAGGGGTCCGCAGTGGCCACGCAGTCCGAGGCGTGAGCCTTGGTCGCGGGGACCGTGGGTTCGAATCCATGGATGTTTGTCAGCGTTTTTCTGTGTCGTGCTGTCACGTGTACAGGTAGAGGCCTTGCGACGGGACGATCCCTCATCCAAGGAGTCCTACCAAAATGTCTATAGATCAAAGCCAACGAAAAGTTGGAACCCGCAGTGCTCAGGAACTTGAAGAACGGGTCGTCCCAGAATCCCAGTATCTGGAGTAGACATATGTTTAAATTAAAATCTTAATCAAACTATTATATTTAGTTGTTGTTTGTTGAACGATTCTGTCGGTAGCTCAAACTATACTAACTATACTAACGTACATACGGCGTTAAAACCCAGAAGATCGTCAGTAGTTCACCATTTGCGTTAAGTCTGTTGTACCTGCTAGCATTAATCAGATTTGTATATAATTACTTGTATTCCTACTGTATAATGTGCGGCAGATGGACCGTCGGTCCCGGGTACCGCCGCGGCTAATTCAGCAGTCCTCTGTGTCAAAGAAATAAAGGAAAATACCACATACTCAATTACCGGTAAGCGAAAAATGCACTTCAGTCCCACCACCAATCTTGCTCATCTCTGGTATTTCAAACTGCAGCATACTCGGTACATCCACTTGATTTTAATCACGGAGGAGTACCAACTTTGCACGTCAAATTTACTCCGCGCTTGCTAAAAGGGACGCGATGGCTGGCAGGCAGACAGTCGCTCCAAAGTCATAAACTATTTAGGTAATTTAAAGTGCAGAGCCATGTCAGACTCTTTATCACTGTTTTCCCCATTCAAGCAGGCAACTGCCACGAAGCGAGACAACTGTTTCGCCACTGCCTGATACTGTATTTACTCGTAGTTTCAGCTTTCTACAGATTCCTGTCAATTTACGATTCAATGCCAGATACACAAAAGCCGTATAGGAGCCTTTGGCATTCAACGGTTTGCAGTTGAATTAACTCTACAGGATAAAATTTCTTACTGACAAGCTAATACTTATTCAGCCAATCAATATTCAGCATTTCATGAAACCCAATGTTCATTACCGTGCACACAACAGCCTGCCAGCGGTACATACCCTCCAACCACGTTACTAAAAGAACAATTTTTAATGTTACTCTCCCATCTATGTTTAGGTCTTCCAAGTGAAAATTTCCTTTAATCTTTTCGGAACAAACGTCGCATTTCTTGTCTATCCCATACACACTGCATGTTCGTCCACCTCATTCTTTCTATACTTGGTAAAGAAAATAACTTTTAATTATGGAACTCTTTATCATGAAACCTCCTCCCCCGGCAACCTGTTCTAAAACACCTTCAACATTTACTATCCCCTTAGGGCGAGAGACCAAGTTTCACACCCATATAAATAAACAGGCAAAATTATAGATTCGTATGTTTTAATTTTTACGTCTTTCAGACACTAGACGGTATCACAAAATACTCTAAATTGCATTGCGGCAAGTATTTCAGGAATTAAACCTGCTCCTAATTTCCTAGCGAATGCAATTTTTGAGCGCGGTGCTCTGACAACTTACATCCGGGGTTTCACGCGTTTAACAACGCCTTTCAGACATCAGAGGACACGTGGTCCTAATATCACGGCAGGAAGTGACAAGATGAACGTGTTTCCGGAGCTTTGAACTTGACCTTCGCTCTAACATTGCTGATCATGCCATAACTTAGCAATATTGCGAATACCACAGTGTAAGAACAGCAGTAAGTGTAGCAGCTACAGGACACATCCATTTAATTAATCCTTTGAAGCTGAAAATCGACCAAATAATGTTTAAGATGGCTGCCTGATCACGTAGGGAAGACGTGACCGACAGACAGACAGCCATGGACGGGCTAATCAAGTAATCTTCGCTCACGCTAGAGCGTCTAGAACACCCAAAAAAGCAGAAAAATCTATTCCTTCTCCAAGATTTTGCAATATCATTTATTAACTGTACTGAAAACGAATAACAAATTACACTAATTGACGCATTTTCTACCCTCCGTCGGGTCACCTTTGTTCAATTTAAGAGTCGAATCAAAATTTGATGTGGAAGACTAAATATCGCTCAATTACTTAATTCTTGGAAATTACTGTGCATGGATTTGTGCCCGCCCGCCCACTTCGCTTCGTGCGCTGACAGACTCCTGCAATTTCAAACGATTAACTGCGAGTAGTTAACGACGTCTTCAACTGCCGGCCTACGTAATCTGCACTCTTAATGGGGATGACCTTAAGAGCGCCAGAGCGACGGACACTTGGGAGAGATGTAATCCTGAGAACGAATCAATTCCGAGGCAGCTCCAGAAGTTTCGTAACACAGCACATTTTATGGAGGCATCTCTCCAGGGAATACAAAGGCGTGAAGGAAAGGCAAAGCTGAAGTATACGAGTACCACGCCAGGAAGATGCAACGGGGAGCGGACGCAGGCTACATCTAGGCACACTCTACCTTCGTCATTAGCAGATGGGTGGTTAGCTTCAAGTCCCGTCCGATTTGTCCCTGACGAAATAACCCTAGTACTTTCTGATGTTTAATTTCGTTTAAAGCAGAGTAAAGATCTGTTACGTAACGAACCATCAATTTCACTCAGACATCGAAAATGGGTTACTTAGATGAACACAAAAATTATTTCCTTCCACTTGCCACATTATTTTTCGGTGAAGCAGCCTGAAATTAAATTCAACACGAGTCACGAAGATCCTATGAATCCTTGAACATTATTATGAACAAAGGCTGGTTTACTAAACCTGCGCAAATATCACGAACACACGTCACTTCCGGAAGAAGTTCGCTGACGCAGAGTTGGGAACTTGTTTGCTCTTCAAAATCGCCAAATTCGAAAACACGCCCGCTACTGGAAATGCTTAGACATGATATCAAAGCACAAAAGAGCCCATGAAGATGGCTGTGTTCTGGGATGCTGCGACGTTTAGGGAGATTACTACTTCCATCATCAGTTGTCTAGCGAAGTTAATTTTAGGAAAATTCAGGTCTTCATTCGAAAATAAATAAATAAAATTAAATACACAACACTTTTGTGTAATGAAGATACTTCAACTCTATGTAGTAATATCAATGCTGATCATTACTCTTGACAAGAGATTACTATTTACATTGAAAACGCATACCGTAGATTTACTGAAGTTGAGGGAAAGGAAACAGAACTTGCCGATAGATGTCAGGGCGCACCAGTCTCATACCGCAGCACAAATTCACAATAGATGGCAGTCGTGTCTAACATATCCATGGAATATCTACGCAGATATTCAAGTATATAAAGAGATATATTAGTATTTTAATACAGCATTGCACGACGCCTATAAATGACTATTGCTCCTGCTACTACACATTTTGTACACCGGAACCAAGTA
>NW_019059629.1:483831-500165 GCF_000696155.1 Zootermopsis nevadensis
GGGCTGTTTTCTGCAGACCGAAACCCAATGCAGCCACAACGCGTCCACAGAAAGTCTGCTTCCTAGTGCAGACCCACATAATTGTCTGCGTGTGACAGTTGGACCATGTTACATGATGGTTGCAGTCCACCAGTGTGCGAAATAAGACATAACCAGCAAAGACCTTTCGCATCGTGTGTGTGTATTCCGTTCAGAATATGTTTATGTTCTCGTGTCTTACATTAACTCCATCTGAGTTTACAACGCTACATTATGCAGAGTTAAAGTCATACATTTCTGACGAACTCCACCTGTTTCCCCCAATACCGTCCATCCTCATTGCCAAGGTCAAAGCTTTCCTCCTGAGCAACGGAGAACACTTTCTCGGTTAACAGTTGCTGGGTGGTACTAACTGTTCTTCTAAATCGTGATATTCGAAAGGAACTGTTACACGGTAACGTGGCATATAACAGACCATTAGCATACTCCACCCGCCGTAACGCAGAGACAAGGCACACGGATGACTTGTGACCATCGGCGTCCATGAATCGGTCAAGGTATCTGGCCTCAGCAAATTAAGGACTTCGTTATCTCAGCAACAGTCAGTAACTGAAGAATGCCAACCCCCGCTTATTACCTTGCCTCTTGCATTTAACAGGCCCGGAATGCACGGAATCGTCCCTACTACTTAACGTCAAGCTATTCAAAGAGCTGGAATAAATAAGAGAAAACGTGTTGGACAGCCAGGGTTCTCATACCGGCAGAGTCAGGGATATTCTTGTGGATCGTGATATTCTGGGTTGTGGTGATGTTTGGTCACCCTGAAGACGAAGGTGATATTGGCAACCATCAACCAGAGTACACGGTATCACAACCCAGAAGATCATCATCTTCGCCGCAGAGAGAACAAAAAATCTCGGGGTGTTTCTTCTTCAACACCACGTCCAGTCTAGTATCTCAAGTGTACGTGGGACACTCTCCACTTTGAGCGGTCGGAGCATTGAGGAAAATCACTTCATGCAGTAACGAGGTTTAAAATTCATGGCATTTTACCAACACCGAGTATATACACCTCGACTGCATAATGGTTTTCGACCGGGGAAACTTTTCCGTTTTACTCTGTTATCGAAAGTGAAGTTACGGTGCTACAACGATTTAATGAGACAGTTACTAAGTGCCTTTCAGGGATAAACGCTGAAGATGTAAGCACTCTCCAATTAAGACATAAGTGCTGTAACCGCACCTCTCAAAGAGCCAAGAGCTACTGACATTGTAGGATATTCATCTAATGCTTACGTGACCCATATTCAACAACCCCACGGCTTACTAATAACTGGTTTCCTGTCACGTTTTATTGCTACATATGTCTTCATGTCGACTGAGATTTGAAGTTCTCTCGACAGTTAAGATGTCCGTGTGGACTCGTAGACAGATATCGTTTCGGAGGAAAATATCGCCAACATCTTCAAGGTTAATTGCCCTCACCCTCAATTTACTTACATGACCCAACGGAGTTACAACCCAAAAGTCCATCTTCATGCTGATTACCCACAAACAAATGTCATGTCTATTCTAAAACCTGACAAATAGTAATTATGTAATATTTAAGACTTCGCTCCGATAAACCCTCCGAGGTCGAAACTCGCCTAAATAATACTTAACAATTCAGTCCACGTCGTAAAAAAATGTTCGTATTATAAACATTGAATGATTAATGTTTTAAAAGAAGTAATACTCTTTAAAGTGATAATAACGTATAAATACGAGATGGAGATTTATTTATTGTTAAAGCAGTCAAAAATATTTACCACTAGCTCTTAACATTTTGCAATACGTTAAAATCTCAATGCAGAGTTTAGCTTCATAAAGACACAGAAGTACAGGTCCTACTACAAGTGGAAACAGCATTTTTCAAATAAAACAATCCTAGTAACTACTGTAAAGCAAAATGTCTGACTTTACAATCCATTCATAGATGAAACTGCATACTTGTTCAATTTTATCAGTCTAATCACAATAAAATATTATTATTAATTAAAATATTATTACAATTAACATTTAAATATTTAAAATATATTAAAATGATGCTCTCTATCGAAATGTTCGATTTACATTAGAGCATCATCTTTTACACTACATGTTTCAGTTCTAAATGAACCATCTTCAGGTGTATAATCCATATAAACTCAAATGTAATATCCTAAGTGCAATCCTTCGTCAGATGTCCATCAAATATCAGAGAGTTTTCCTCTTCCAGACCTATTATATTTTAATATCGCATTCATTAGACTGATAAAATTGAACAAGTATATATTCAACACAATATGACGCAACATTATCATCTCATGAGACCGCATGTTTATAAACCACTGTCAATTGGATTACACGCCGACTTTGTACTGGCAGAGTAATTTTTCAGATAGAACAGTGGAATCTGGCTAACTATACGTCACTTAAACCGAATTAGGCGCAAAATACTTTCAGTAAGAAATCACCTACAATACTGACAGCTTCCCTAGGAACATAGACGTCACCGGAAACGGTAAATTGTATATGTATCGTCCCGCCCATTCAAATGATCCAATGAGCATGAAAGGCCAAAATATAAAGTTGAACACGCCCTACGAGGAAAATAATTTATCGTTTGTAAACCGGAAGTGAAACGCTGTTAAAGAGAAAACTGGTTTATTTTCCCATATTCAAATCGTTGAAGCGTCTCCTTCCTAGCAAGCTAGCCCATTTCATTGGAGAGGCTGACAGAAATTACAGGCGAACATACACGAGCAAAGTGTTTCAGAGGTGCTAACTACCTCCATCATCAGGGAGATGAGTAAATGTCGGTAAAATTCTACCAGAGTACACGACACAGCATCCCAGAAGACAATTCATCTTCATACTCGTCGCTGTGAGGAACTAAAATCTCACTGCTGTTAACTTTACGTTAAAAGCGCCATTTCCTTCACTTTATTATGAAGTTGCGGCTCTAATTAGAATAGAACTGGTGTCGTTATAAGGTGGTGAACGTGTTAACAACAGTTTACAGTGCACCACTTAATTACGTAACCTCCGCACTTGTAGTGAGTGACCTTCCAGTCTCAGTAATAACAGAGCGAACCGCGGACCATCACTTGCAGGCCTCAAAACGAGATAATTCGTGGAAAAATTGTTTCGTGTTCGTCTGATCCCTGGGTTTTCACTGGATAACGCTCTTATGCCACAGTTAGATTGTTTGGTTAAGAGAAAAAGATATAAACAGTATCATGTGGACAAGGGGCATTCGTAAGAATAAGACGTGAGGATAATATTAAAATGTATCTCAAGTTGTTAGAATGTGAACTTGTTGAACTACTTCTGTGTTGCGGATGGGTGGTGCCTGGACGGACAGTAGCAAACCACGAAAACCCAAGGTCATTAACGCAAATATCCGGGACGAGATCTGAACTCGGGGCCTTCACAATATGAAGCGTTCTATTTCTATCAGGAAATTTACTGACCCTTCAAAACATTTTGCAACAGTATAAATCACATACCTTTTAGACTGTTTTAAATTAACAAAACGACAATATTTCCTAACAAGGCACATTTGCCTACGCATAAGCCACGAGTCCACACATCTGATGGACGTGGGTGGCGAGCCTTACGCTTCGGCCACCTTATCCCCCGAATAAAGAGCTCCCAGTGCATCACAGATAGGATGCAGCATCAGTCCCACAGCTAATCTGGACGAGTTTCAAGGAAGAAACATCATTTCACCTGTCAGGATTCGATCCCCGGTCATTATTCCCGAGGGCATACACTTTAATGACTGAGCTATGTCGGCTCTCCCGGATGTTAGACTTCATAAATAACATTACTTCGCTTAGAAATGCTAGCCATTTGATGCTCCTACTCTAAAAAAATTACCATTATCTCATCTTAATTCGCTGACTCGTCAGTATAATCACTTCACAAGGAATTTTAACCCGTCATAATTGAAAAGACTATTTATGAAACCTAACACCTCAATCAGAACAAGGCTAATTTGTAGCAAAAGAGACTGGAGCTCTATAATGCAGAAACGCATCTTACTGTCCGTGAAACGGAGGGTCTAATGGCGGACTCTTACGTAAACTGTATTGAACCTCGGTTTCGAGAACACGGCAGCGAATTTTTCGACCAGCTTAATGACGACCGCCTTCTCAAGATGGACTGTACTCTATGGAGTGTTCCCGTTTTTTTACCTCACTCTTTCAATCACTACACGTGACTCGTCCTTCATCATTTTCTCCTATTTAGATGCTGACTTCACAATGGCAGGAAGAGGCGGGCCGTCTAATTTGCAGGGGACATTAACATTTCAATGAGTAACCCAACCAAGAACACTGTTGCAGACAACAGTTCCTTTTCCGGCAAAAATTCCTTATTCTTGACCGTAACTTCAAATGACCTGTGTTTTGCTGCACATGAGTGAATCTTACCTGTAGAAAATTCACAACCAACAAAGCTGTAAACTACTGTACCATCTCAATTCGGCCCGACGGTATAATAAAGTCAGTGGGATGTGTCCATTAAGACAGATCTATATATACGCAATGCAACAAAACACTTTATTCAAGCGATTTTTTCCTTCAGGACAACCAGAAGTGATCCATAAATCTGGCGAGAAAATTGAGTACGATGTGCGGAAATGATCTGCCACAACACAATTCTAAGAAGACGAAATGTGTTCACCAATTCGTCGTAACTAAGCAACTGATTCACTGGCTCATAACCTCGGTGGTTCACGTCGCGAAAGTTTTCCTTGAGGCATTGACAGTTGAGTCAGGAGGTCAACAAATTTACCTGCTTCGAAGAACTGAACGTTCGCAAAATCCCGCCAATGACTTACATCCTGAATGGTATTAACCTCGTCAAAATTCCAATGCATATTTCTAATGTACACAATGCGTGCTACGCGTGCTGGTTTGTCCATCTCTCGTATTATCCCTTATTTCCAACCTCACTTCGTTCTCAAACTCCCCTGATCTATGTTCCTCGATCACAGAGGGCGATTTCAGTCTAAAAATCCAAGATTTGATCTAACTGGCTAACAAGCAATTGGATGAGCAAATGAAGTACAATCTGCCCAAGCTTAGCTATCTACTTACCCTCACCCAACCAGCTATCTACCTTTACATTGCTTTACCCCACCATCTAACTCTAAAACGTTTCTATAGTTATAAAAAGTCGAGAGGAATTATAATAATGTTTCCTTATCTACTCTTTTTTCTTTTCTCTCCAGGCACGATCACAGATATTCTACTACTACGCTACTTTAATCCCATTAAGCACGATGATAATCTAAATAATATTTAAAAAGCAGTTCTTATCGTAAATAAAACGTCAATACAAAGACTGACATGCTAATGCCTGTTCTGAAAATCATAGGAAACCCATAAATACACTCTGCGAGAAAAATGCACAGCCAAAACAGGTGATACACGTAGTTGCTACAGAGCATTCAAAGAGTTAAATTAGAGGCTTCGGCGACCAGGAAGTGAAGCACTGCTGACTACACGAACGATTTAAACCATTTAAATTTGTGCCCGCAACGAACCTTCACTGTGACAGTTCCTTGGACGGTGGAAGCTAAAACATTTTGCATAAACGCCTGAACGAGTATCTACTGTGACCACACTGACCGCAGAGGTCATCTTGTCTATTCTTCCTCGGTCACGATCTGTCCCCATACCGCGCCGATTAAGGAGCGTCTCTTCCGGATCGCTAAGAACAACGGCCACGTGACGTTTCTGGTCAGCTGATTCACCTTATTATGCATCCCTCGTCACACTCTAATCCGCGTTTATCTTAATACTAGCACGGCGTATGACTCGTCAAATTTGACGGAAATGGAACTTGCTTGTGATGAACAGTTGTACAATTTCTGAAAATAAAAAAATATAAAATGACTTTACAAAATAAATTAAATGTAAAGTAAGTTACTCAACTACGTACACATCGCTTTTCAACTGCACTCTGCCACACTCGTTTATTCTGAGGGAGTGTCGATATTTGGGTAGATTTTACTAGGAACCCGAAAAACACCACTTCTTAGTATGTCGCTTTTACAGAGAATAGATCTAAAGAATAAATATGAAACAGAAATAATTCGGCTGCATTCAAAAGTTAAAAAAAACCACGATATGTCATGGTCAGATTTTTAGCCACTATGCTAGTACACCTCTTGCTACCGACATCGGTCGTCGCCCTGACGGTGGAGGCAGTGAGCACCTATGAAACGTCGGATAATTTCTACGAGATCACACGGCGCAACATCCCAGAACAGTCAACTCCATCGGATCTCCCTGCTGTACTTCCCCCCACTATTCATTTTCCACTCCCCCTCTTGCGCAGGCCAGCGGTCATCATAAAATAACAGACCTGTACTCACAGCGACCGACACACTTTTATACAGGCGATTTCCTGCCACAAAACAGAAGGGGATGGCGCTCGACCAGCCGGAAGTAAGCATGGGCAGAGTCCAACACCCTCCGCCCAGCGTGGTGTATATTGATCGCAACGGCGGACTGACACGAAGACCGACTCCGTAAATCACACGCTCCGCCGATAACTCTCCGATATTGATGGCTATACGCCGTACCAGATTTATAAAATAAACGAGTTCTTGTCTAGCTTTTTACAACGAGAAGACGCTTAATCTAATAACTTGATTGATGGTGTCAACCCGTCCCAGTAAATACGAGTACACAAAATGATGGAATATTTAATGCACACCACGTTTATACTAGGTTCTTAAACGATAGCAGATTAGGAGACATACCGTACCACGGAACATTCGACTCCACGATACTGAGCAGTAAGTGTAAGGAACACGGTTGCATTTATTCATGCGCAAGCCGATTATTATGTCTATCATCATTTTTAAGGCTTTGACCGGGATGTTAAATCTTATGTGGTACCGCCTGATTCGACTTCTAATGGTTAAGTGAAGTGTTTTCTTCGCGGTACGGTCTGGATTCGTAAATATTATGAAGACGAGCTTAGGCTTCAAAGGGTTAACCAGCTGATTTTCGTAATGGTGAGGTGTAGTGTTTTCTTCGCGGTACGGACTGAATTCATAAATAATATTCAGACGATCTTCGGCTTCAAAGGGTTAAGGAAGGAAGTGACCATGGAGTAATTTAGAAAGAAGGAATTTGCCAGGACAGACTGAGCGCACGCCATGAAAAGTCTCGGAGTCAGTAATCCAGCACAGATTCGAACTAAATGCTTACAGAATACAGATTCAGAGCTTTATTGCTTCACTGATCTATTCAGTGGCGTGGCAACAGTCTAATCCTTACCCGGAATCCAATCTCGGTGAAATTCGTATGCTGTCACTCCACGTATTCGCGCACGTTCTTAACCAAGTTCTATCCTGAAGATGGAAGCAGCTGATTCCTCCGAACACACTATTCCCAGAACAAGAGTGTAACAAACACTCCTAGTTCCAATTTCGAGCACAATATTTTCTGCATTCGTCCTTTGGGACTTCCAAAATCGCACCAACTTTAAGATACACTGTTACAAAGATACTGCTTTCAGTATAAATGTATTTTAAATTAATATATGATATATATTTAAAATATTTTCCATTGCAAGAAATGTACATAGTACATGAGACATCTTATGCCGTATGCATATTTTCTGTACGACGGTTCATTTTTGAGATACTATAAAAAGTTCGTTCAAAGATTCGTCTAAAGTTAAAGTCAGGTTTGACAGATCAAACAAAAATTAAATTCGCCAGACAACTTTCAGTACAGACTCCCCAGGTTAAATCTTAATCTAAACCCGTGCATTAGTTTCGGAGATGAAATACATTCAAATAGTCATAAAAAATAACAAACTCATTTCTACCTCAATTTCATCTCAAAACAGCCGCGCAGAAGCACCAATTAGACATGCATCTGGAACGGAATGTATTAAAACTGTGACATTTGCAGCCGTACATCTCGTATGTTTCCAGAACCGAGTCCGGCCACATAAAACATCGAAGACAGCCGTGCGCTTGCCTGGTCTAAAAACTTAAGCGAAGGCAGACCGAAGACTTCTAACCCATACAACATGTCCATTGTCATGCAGGAAGAATGTGGCTTCTGGTTGTCGCTAAACAGGCAAAAACAGACAAGAAGGCATTGCAAGTGCTAACGAAGCCTACTTTTCCTCAAACTTTTTTCTTTTGGCTCTTTCCATAGATTGTCTATAACAGTGGTATTCAACCTTTTTTGTTCGCGTACCCCCAGATATAATTTCTCTTCAATTTTGTACCCCACAAAAGTTGTTGGTGTATAATTCAAGTTATACATAGTATATAATCTACATCTAAAATAAATTAAATAAATTACATTACTCATTATTCAGTGTTTATCATAAAATAATATATATTTATTTTTTAAATTTCACGTAACCCTAAAATGTCTTCGCGTACCCCAGGTTGAATACCACTGGTCTATAGCCTACAACTAACTGGCGTATGTTTCCGATGACCTTAGAATGAATCATTCGTCACCTGTCAATACACCAACGTGTTCCTTTACTGAATTACTATAATAAATATTTGTTATGGTTGCTAGGTAGAGGGGCATTACAGTGCTCAAAATGGAAGTTCCCCGCCCACTGTAAGTAATGCTTCTAACAGACGAGGCACTAATCAGAGGGACTAAGTACGAGTTGCAGTTTTCATGGTCCCTACGCCAACTAGTGGAGTAGAGACCATGAAAACTGCAACTATTCTTTTCATTTCCATTCCCCTCGGCCGTCCTCCGTCTGTATAAACGCCTCTTGGTCCCGACTCGCTTCACCCTGAAAATGGAGGCAATACGTTCCTCCGAAACGTTGGTAATCACCTAAAAGACCACAAGGTGTCACAACCCAAAGGACCAGATATCACGAAGGAGATACGAATTCAATATCTGACAGTACTTACACGGCTACAGTGGACTAGCTCAAAAGTTCGTAAACCATGGCTCGCGAATCCCATAAAAAGGAAGGCGACAAGAAATAAAGAAATGCAACACTCCAACAACGGAGCAAACGAAGAAAACAAAAAGAGTCCTCCTTACACTGCAGATCCCTCCATCTATTTTTTGTTCAAGCATGTGCGTGTCTTCTAAATGTTTTCGCCGCATAAAAATCCGGGTTCTAGCGTGATGACTCCGTGGGTCGCTGTGATAGTCTGCTTCGTGTTTCGTGTTCCACTGTGGATGCTGTTTCTCTTCTGACGGGATGCATAGTGACAAGGGGTGCCACTCCAGACTCCCCTCAGCATCCCCACTCGCCGGCGTCTGAAAGTTGTACCGTGAAGAGACGGCCATAGCATCTACTTTCATTTAATTATATCCTGGTTCATTCTCACAGCCAGAGCCTGGCTGGGAGGCGAGCAGGGCAGCTGCTAATCTGATTTATTAAAGTACAGTGTGACTCAGAAGTTGTGACCACTCAAGTTCTTGGGAACAGAAGAAATGAATCTTTACAATACGACACTATCGACATATAAACGAAACAGCAAGTACCGTACAAGGACGGAGGACAGATACGAGCAAAATAAAGAGTAGGATAAATTTAGGAAATAAATTTATATATTCTCTTCTTTATATTGCCTTCTTTTGATGACAGACAACCTATAGCTCGCTCAGACTACAGCCAACAGAACAGCAGAGATGGGTGCAGACATGAATAAGGAATTAATACAGAATATTAATAGGTAAGATAATA
The DNA here is from genome assembly GCF_000696155.1 of Zootermopsis nevadensis. The sequence continues at coordinate 493,546 of NW_019059629.1, forward strand.
CTTCCGATTCTCACGGCAGCGAGCACGAAGATTACTGTACTCTGAGACGTTTACCAACGTTTCTGAGGTGCTTATTGCCTCCATCGTCAGATTTACGAGACCGACGACTACACGGCGCAATAGATGTCGACTAAAAATGAAATGAAAGAGACGCGATTCAATTGGCTCAACACAGAGTCCAGTAGAGGACTCTCGAGAACACGAAACACCCTCTAGTTTCAATAAAAATGTATCTGATCGACTATCAGTTTCTCAAAGACACGCTAATCTGGATCTTCCAACATATACAACGTTCCACTGTGGCTGCCATTTCCAGCCACCGCCCTTTCGTATTTCTCTGCATCTAAATGGGACCGGGTACCAATTAGCGCATCTGCTTCCAAAGAGGAACTTCAGTTCAATATAACGCCACCCCCAGCTACTTGGAACGCGAATCGACGGTAGTTAGTGCATACCACAGAATTACATTGCGGAGAGCAGACCTGCCATTCTGCCGCAGCAAGCAATATAATTAATTTAAGGCTGTGTTTGTCAACAAATGGTCTGCGAACTGCTGCTGGCCCGAGAGCCCCAGCTGGCGTCACATCATACAAACCACTTGGAAGACCTAAATGTCTACAAGAAGGCAATATGAAGATGGAATATTATAAGAGTAGGGTGTGATCTGACTCAAGATATGGACGAGTGGCAGGTTTTGTGAACACTGAGCGACTATAAGTTTCTCCAAGAGGACTACGCACCACTGCTGTTGCAAAGACTAAAAGGAAGGAAGAAAGGAAGGAAGAACGAACTAGTTATGCCGAAATAAAGACGTAAGAAATGCGATTACTTTGCACATCCGTCTTTCGGTTTTAAACGCTGCGAAGGTAAATATACAAGTCAGAACGTAGGTGCAGCAACCACAGAAGGATAAGATAACAGATAAATAATTTCCCGCGCCCTTCAACCCATCTTTAAAGTTCACGATTTTCCCTTATCGATGATTCGTTCCTTAACACTGTATGAGAGAGAAATGTTTCAATGTCTGAGATGGTAACACTTCTGGATCTCTCCTCTGAACCGTTTGCTATTTCATATATGGTATGTTTATTTGCTATTATTTATTATTTTAGTTCATTTTGTTTTCTATATTCAATCATATTTCATTAATGTTTTCGAATCTTTTACTTCACAGACTGGTATAAACATCAATAACACCACCTCAACAATAATGTTATATTAATAATATCTAGACACAACTTCCATAAAATATACTGAGAAAGATGATAAAATTATAAAATTGTAAAAACTATAAATAATTGTAATTTGAGTTTAAAAGTTTATAATTTACACCTGATGACGGTTTTATAAACCGAAACATGTCGTGAATGTTCCGATGTAAATCGAATACTCGATATGGAACATAAGATGATATTTTAATCATTTTAATTATCTTATCTTACTATTTTATTGTGATTTGACGGTAAACAAATATAATAATTATTTTAAAAAGAAAAAACTTCACTGGCTATAAACAATACAACAGCTCAACTCACCTCTGGCTCCACCAATATGAGTTACGAAGATGAATTCTAAACTTCACGCCCTGTGGTTCAATCACACAGAACCAACAATCCGGAAATCGTTTCCTGTCTAATGGTGCCTAAGTAAACCCTCGCCCTTTATGGATCGGATGTTGCCATACGGCCGGTAACGATGGCAACCGAATGACAAACAAGCGGCAAATCTCGAAGAGGGCCCCCCCCCCCCCCCGGGGAGGGGTGTGTGTTAATAGTATCGACGACTTGTAACACTCTTGCACTTGATACTGAGTCTGTACTGTTACTATGGTAACTACTTTTTCTCGATCGGCCGTGTTCTACTTGTCATGTGGCACACAGCAATGGCAGCTCTGTATAGGTTGGTCCAAACACAGGATGTTTCGAATATTATTTCACTGATGTAAAATATTTTTCATAAATTTACGGAACGTCTTTACTGTGCTATACCCACGGGTCTGACTTCATAATCACACACGACACGTGAAGATATCAGGCAGTCAGGCTATTCCAGTTTCAAAACCTTTTCTCGTGTAATCCAATTTGGTATTATCATTCTTCTTACGTGTCAATAGGTCACTTATAACACTTCTCCGACCAAAAGTGTCGAATGGATTTAAATGGCTCAAGATCGGGGTCGGGTTCTTACGACCATTTTGAGTTTCATATAAAACAGGGACTTGATGAAGCAGCTAGCGACTATCAGCTTCTCAATAACTCTCCGTCATGAAGTTACTGGTTCAAGATACTTGTCAGTGTTTACCCTCCGAGAACCCATTACAATGCGCACAGTTGGGACAGAGGCGCGGTCTGCTGGGAGCAATTTTAAATAGGAGGGTTTGTAATTTACTATATATGCAGAGGGGGCGAAGGGGGTTAAAAAGCGCTAATTGAATTATCAAGTTAGCTGGGGGGCAGCAGAAGCGCCGTGTCCACATAATGCACGTCGAAACAACTGAAAATTCAATTTTCACAGACCACTATTTGAAACACAGCCCAATTATAATTCTATAATTCTGATGCCCTGCTGCGATGGAACACAATTTTATAACACTCAACTAAGAAGGATTGGGGAAAAAAAAAAATATTTCCCACATTTCTGATCAGTGTTCTAAAGGAACCGCTTTTATTGTGATGAAACGTGTTGTTTGTTACATACCACGGATGACCTTCCAATGATTAAGCAAATTAGCTACTCGCCTCAGGTCACAGACGTAGTAGAAGGCCTCCAGATATGGACTGTCGCTGCGAATGTGTTGAAAAGGAGCGAGCTAACTCTTGTGAACACGGTAATGAGTATTAGTATTCCATAAAAGGCTGGATATTTCTAGGCAAGCTGAGAAACTTTCAGCTTCTCGAGAATTCTGCTCTATGCTGGTTACATGTTAAATGACCAATTATATACTAAGTGCTTGGCTAATCAATCTTTAGTTTCGTTAATTTAGTTTGGTTGGTAACTTGACGTAGTCTGAAAGCCTATATATATATAGTCTTCTGGATGTAACACCGTATGAACTTCGACCTCGAAGAAAGAATCAGACAGGTCCTTCGTAATTTTTACCATTTCGACTCCACTCATAATATATACGACTGCTTATTATTGTAGTTACATAATTAGACACAGTTTAGTTAGACAGTAATTAAACATCGGATAATTAGATACTTTAGGTTAATTAGAAACTTAAAAAAGGTTATTTAGTTCGCTCACTGCGTTTCAGATGGCAGTATCAGCGAACGGACTACTTTTGTGTAATGTCTGTACCGAGTTTTATTGAACTTCGTTTTTGACATTGTATCTGCATATAAATAACGAGAAATGTCCCATCTGTCTCTCCTAGAGGACTCGGATTTGTTTGTGCCCTGTCAGCTGTTGTTTATGACTGCACGGAAGCAGTGTGGTGAGAGTTATCCGTATTACCATATTTATGAGAAGAGTTTTAATAACAGGACCGCATCACTCTTTTGTTACAGACTCAAGACATTTTGACAAATCATAACTGAATCAGAAATGTGCGCAGAAAGTGTGACTGGGAAAACAACACTCGTGGTGACGGAACGGATTAAACTACGAAAGACAGCGCGAAATAAAACAAGGAAGAAACAGGATTAGAAAATAGAAAAAAAAAAAGTAGAAAGAAGGAATGAAGAGAAAAGATAAAGGTAAATGGATGGAAAACTGGTTTATGGAACCATTCAACTGGGGTAGGGGGCCTTTTGTGTTAATGGTGATGAACACACAGAGCCTCTTAACTAAAATATAAATGTTCGATACGCCGACAGCCGACAATTCGAGTAAAAATGTCCTTGGGAGAGTTGATTAATTTATAGCCGGGTTCAAAATGAGCACAGTAACACAAACCTCCCCTTCATCTTAAATAGAAAATGGCAAAACCTTCCCGTGAACTGCACGGATATTATTTTGGATGGTTCCATACGAGGCATTTGTTTGGGAGGAGAGTTTCATTCGCAATGATTATGTCTGGTCATTGGAAAAACCATTACAGTGAAAAGAACAAATTTTTTTCAAAGATCTACTAAAATATACAGATGTAGATCCCTAACCCCAGCTAAACGTAATTATAAAACAACGCTCTGACAATCAAGTAACTGGCAGTCTTCGTTCGTTTCACCCACAGCGTACCTGGCGAAGTATTTGTACTCTACTAAAAGAAGGCAATGCTAATATTAGAACGTACAGACAGGAAAACCTCCAAAAACTATATAGAGCAGGTTAGTGTGGCGGTCACGCACTATATTTGTTCTTGGGCGGTACGTGGATCTAACCAAGTCCGGGTTGCACCCGTTCCCACGGTTTCATGCGGTTTTCAAAAGTCTCTCCGGACGAATATCGGAAAACTACTTTCAAATATCCACAACCGTCTTCTTCAAAAATCCTTGCCCACACATAATTCATAAAGATAATTTAATATCTATCGACGACATGGGCCTATTACATATCTGTAGATAACCTACAACGCCAACTTCTTCTCTGGTTTATCAACAGTCATTCCATCACTGTTTCTGGTAAACTTTCATGTCGCATTCGTTGAACGTTATATACCAATATAGTCGTTGCTTTTCTACACCTATAAAATCTGGCTTACGTTCTTCTCTCAAAATGTGTCTAATTTTTATGTTGTCCATCAAGGGCATCTGGCAATCACCTCCGAAAATCCATTTCATTAGCCAGCAATTTTCGTTGTTATCTGCCAAACTCCTATCGACAACAAATTCTATTCTGAGTTAACCTTCAACAGTTACTGTGTGTCTCACGACGGGCTTTTAAGACGTTTTGTAAGACTCGTTCCACCTCCCCCGAAGAAAATATGCCCTTTAAATGCAGTAACAAAATCAAAGAATTTGTATCTTAAGTGCGTCATGTTTGTGTTGAATCAAATACATATATTTATTTTTCAGTCTATAAACAAACTTATTTAAAATAATGGTGTTAAAATATTATAACATTTACAGTATAAAGTATATTATGTTATATTTATGGCGCTCCTTTATCGTAGTACGACATTACATTATTCAGCGCTTTTATTTTTGTTTTTGGACGACATGTTTCGATGTTTTATGACATCATCTTCAGGTTTATCAATCTATATTATTTTAAAAACTATTATACATTTTGATGCATTGCATTTATTGATCTTTTAGTATGTTTGTAGAATTTTCCGTCTTCATAATGATCTGATGTCTGTATTCAGACGTTCATTATCAAATAAATATATGTATTAAAATCAATTAAATAGGGCGATGTTTCGTGCAAACTTGTTTCGACCTCCATCTCAAATTAACATCAACCTCAAAGTACTACAAATTAAAGCACAGAATTAGCACACTCAATGGGGTTAACACCAACGCCGGGGAATATTGATGTAAAGTAGGACCACTAATGAAAGAATGCCAGCCCCTATTTTTTTTTCACACACGCAAAACATCCTTCTTCCACGAAGCAGGGCACTTCTTGAAAAGCTAAAGTTGCTCAGCTGGCCAAGAAATTCACACATATTAAAAATATGAAATGTTCATCACCGTGTGCATAACAGCCCTTAAAGAATAGGGCTACAATGTTATTTACAGGGGTTGTCTGCGCTGCGCCCAACCCCCCCCCCCCCCCCCCCCGGGCGAGCACCACTCCTTGTCAGATGCCTGCAAATGTTTCTTCAATGTAGCTATTGGCAGCTACTTTTTATATTTAAAATCTTTCACTGTCAATACTTTTCCATCGTCTGTTCTTTAAAACCACGACGTTTCGGAGGTTGTCTCCGAAACGTCGTGGTTTTAAAGAACAGACTATGGAAAAAGTCCTGACAATGAATAATTTTAAGTGTAAACTACCGTCGTCAAAACCCTTTAGAATTGAATTACTTTTGATATGTGCTCCATCCGAGAACAATCTATACTCGCCATGCCACGGTTACAAGGGACCTAATTTACCTTACTCAACTAAAATAATACTAAAATGAAATATAATTTTGATATCAAATGAGTCTTTAGAAAAGCATTCGCAATTAAATCCGACATTAGTGAAAGTTTAACAAAATGGGCATACGGACAGGACAGGACAGGACAGGACAGAACAGATCGGCAGGGAAACATGTTGAGAACCGCTGTATGGCACACACCGACATAATTCTTTGATCAGTTACGTGACCTGACCAGGAATAAGTTTATGTGGAGAAGTGTAACAAGTTACTTCCGTATGAGCTTTACTTACGTGTTGGATCTGCTATGTAGGTCTTCCAGAAACGTTAACATTACAAATTAACCCCGATGCTAAGCAACGCATCACGATAAAACTATTCTTCGTGGTACTGATACAGAATTCACTCTCCGGAGCGCTCAGACACACAACAGCTACCCGAGGTATGGCTAATGTTACCTACTATGAGGTATTCGAAGCATGCCACGTGTTCCGGAATGTTCAGCATTCAGAATTTCTATTTCAGAATCCAGAGTTCAAATCTGCTATGGTCACACATCGTTATGCCAACAGCTACAGATGAACGCAATCAAACTCACATTAACACTGTCCATTACCTGAGACAGTCTTCTGACAGGCCTCTTCGTGATAAG
>NW_019059629.1:509940-526257 GCF_000696155.1 Zootermopsis nevadensis
ATTCTTTTATAATACATTAAACGAGTTTCCGCTTCAAAGAGTTGATGCAGCCCGTAATCTGAAAGGCATCTTAATATCAATATTAATATTATCCTATCATTTACATCTCGTCTTGCAAGAGACCTGTTTATTTCGGGTTTTTTGAACGAAACACTGCACGCCTTTCACATTTCTCGCATACTCGGCGCAACGCCCCTTTCAAACACCTGGTATGATCACCCTAGAAGCTCCTCATTAAACAGTTACAACGGCGTAGTATGTACGGGAACATGAATCTTAAGTATCATGTAAGGTCGTATTTCTTGCCTAATCAGCCACGTCTTCAAATTCTCATTTCCGTCGCATTATCTGTTTCTCTCTGTCGCGTCATGTCTGTCTCAAGACTGCACTGTCCCACCGATTCAGACAATTCTTTGTACTCTTAAACACCGTTTAACCAAAGCAACTTGGTGAATCAGCACACGATAAAATTGATAAATCCTAGAACAGAACAAATGACTCAGTACACGCGTCAATCGTGGCTTTGCACATCAGCAACATTTTGGAGGAACACACTGCCTTCATCTTAAAGATCGGAGTGTCTACCTTGAAAGTGGAGGCGATACATTCCTCCTGGAAGTAATCATAGAAAATCATAATCGACGTTACCGACTAAAATATCAGAGATTAAGTATTTTTTGTATCACGCTCATAACCTAACCTAACCTGACCTGAGTTCAAAATACAACCCAAGGTCTAATACGGACATGTGACTGGTATGGAATTATAAAAAAATATTCTTTCCATGTGAATCAACTAACGTGCAGCGGCGTATAAAGTAATGGGCATAGAAATAGAAATCACTTTTAATATATTTACCACATGTTTGTTTAGCGGCATCCTTTATAGTTATACAACCCGCTAAAACAAAATGTGCCTTGTCACCGAAACACCAAGGCGCAATGAAACTTTTAATGACTCGAGCCAATGAACAATCAAACACTAACTGTATCCTTAATGGCTTTCCCCTGTAAACAGAGCCATAATTCAGAACCTGCCACCACCATTTAATTCCTTTCCTGACGTAAAACCGCTGAAGCGTGAAGCTAACCACAGCGTCCACTGGTATCGAGATTAAGAATTTGTGCAGTTTTAATTCCACGTCCCCTATGCGCCTTCGTGGGGTGATGATTAGATACAGTAAATAATACATCATTCATACGAATAAAATGTGGTAAGCAGGGCCCCACGTCAGCATCACGTTTAAAAAAACATATCAAGTCTAATGTTATCATATCACGTATTAAATAAGGACAACGTTTGTGACACACCACAGACTGTCCGGCCAGGTATTAGGCGATGCATTTGCAGTTCGCATTTGATTTAATTTCACCCGTAAAACATCCACTGCTGATAATTTTGTTATGGATTAATAATAAAATAAAAATCTAGAAAGAAACCTCAGTGCAATAGGAAGTCTGGTTGCGCAACTGAGAAAAACCATGAAAAAACCAGAGGATATACGACCTAAGAAACTACACCAATGTCTTCTTCGAGAAAATGATGTAACAACAACGGCAAAAACCTTTTTGCATACAGCGCGGTGTGCGGTGTGGGGAGCGGCTTACATAATTAAGAACTAACAATTAACTAGCAGGCAAACTTCCGGCTCCTTGGTAATCACGTGACGAGAAAATTGTGACATCAGAAGAATGTACTCAATCTGAATCTCGTTGTGGGAACAGATGTTATGGAGATAGAAGTGTAGTATCATTACAGCGATTAAGCAACGAGCAGTTTACAGCAAAATGTGGGGTTTGTTTGCGTTTTCTCGGCTGCTGAGTCTAAATAGACCCAAAAACCAAACAAACCACGTGTCCCTACAAAATAACATGCACGTTGACACGTGAAGACGCACCACAAGGTACTACATTCCTACCCTCAGCGTAAGAGCACCTCGTGGGGCTTCTTCCGCCTGTAAACAAAATAACCCTTTAAAGCTCAGTGGTGACTGACTTCCGTTCAAGCTTTCCATCCAGTCAGGTAAAATTTATATTGCTGCAGGTTTCTTTTATAAGAGACTTTGAACTGAATTGAAGTATTCTTTGAATTATTTACATTACAGACTGATATAAAAAAACATCAACAAAAACATTCACCAACCTAAAAGTTTATTTGAACACGACGCACATATATAGAACAACTTCAAATATATTAAAATGGAATCTGGAAGTGAACACCACTAATAACTGATAAACAACTACAAAAAAGTTGCATATAAGAAATTATGATTAAGTTTTAAGTTTATATAATTGTAATTTTTACACACCTGAAGATGGTTCATCTAAGAACCGAAACATGTAGTGAGAAAGTGATGTTCCAAATGTAAATCGAATGTTTCGATAAGGAGCATCACATGGTATTTTAACTATCTTAATTTTAAATTTTAAATTGTGATTAGACGGACAAGATTAATTAATTAAATATATATTTTCACAATATGACGAAACTCTATCATCTTATGAATTGAAGTAGATATTCCCAAAAATTTTATCTGCTAACTTCTTGCTAAAAGTAATTTTGATATCTATAGCACTTTCTGAAATAATAGGCCTGCCAATGACCACCTGTTCGAGACGGGTGGTTTCTTGTCAGACATAATGACTTCCCCTACATGAGTTTACATCTCCTGAAATCCCAGTGGATGGGATTCTCATGTGGCCCACATCAGGCGGCCAAATACGTCACACCCCTTGACAATTTGTCTCATCCTCAGATCATTTAGCGGACGGTGAATTAACAGATGGCACGAAGGTTCTATGAACGTCACCTGCCCGTGAGTGTCGCTCAGACTGTTTGAAAACGTCGCTGTATCTATTATAACGTTAATTTAATGTTAACGGTGGATAAATTTACACTTTAGTCGTATGAATAAGAAATAGGACAATCATATAAGTGGGGGGGGGGGGAAGCACTCTAGTAAAGTAACTGCACTTTTCTTCCAAATGCGTTCTTTGGTACGCGACATTTATTTTCGTCTTGTGTTACTTATTACACAGTCGTCATATTTTTTTAGGAAAACAATTACTGTTCATTCTACGAATCATACAAAACCCACACATACACTGCAGATAAAATTCAGAATTAGTTACAGATTGTTTAAAAGCAGGTGATATATATAGTTACTATATTTTTTAAACGGTAAAAGTGCAGATTACAGAAAACATTATATTTCATGAACCAGCGTAAATTTTGCGAGCAACCACACAGTCCTGTTTTATCTACAATACTAAACATCACAAAACAGAGACTCTATAAACAGCTGACGTCAACATAATAATCATCATTGCGGTTTTAAGGTTGAGGTTCATGTGACGACAGAAAACCTCAGACACCAGTCATCAAGTCCAGTCGCCGTGATAATCCCCCCCCCCAAAAAAAAAAACCCACTGTAAATCTGACGGTGTGCAAGCGAGTACTAAAAAGGAAGTAACATGAAACAAATGAATGAAGCTGAACGAAATTAACGGGAAAATGTTACAGATATTTTAAGATGAGTGTACACTCGTTCGGCTCATACAAGGAGCCAACAGGTAGAGGAGAGCAGGTAGTCTCAGCAGACACGAAGGTGAAAACTTTCTACACAAAGACCCACATTACCATTCTGTAAGGCCTCCTTATTCCACAGCGCAGGCTTTCGATAAGCTCACTTCTGACATTCACATGACTCAAACTTTGCTTCATAATTACACTGTACACAACTACATAACTTGCCGTTACTGACACCCATTCTTTGCATCATACTGTGGTGGTGTTATACGTAAAGGAACAACGATTCTGTCACACACAATATATTCATATTATTCAAAACATACAATTAAATTTGTGACATATTCATTATCCAGTACAATAAACTTTCATCCGTTCCAGCAAATCAATCTACGCTACTTCATATACAATAATTCAGTCCGTACCTCAAAACACAACCTGCCTGTCCGGCAAATATCGTTTGGTTCGCGCTGTTTAGCAGATTAATCACTTTTTATTCCTGAGAATGGCACGAAACCGACAAATATGCTCTGTGGGAAAATGCAGAGGTGATTATTATTAGTATTAAAGCAGGTGATACAGTTGTGTGCTACGTTCGAGTAATTAGATATGTAAAAGGGTTACGAGTAGAAATAATACAGACATTAAAAAGAACACTTTCCACAAAAAAAGCCAGATTAGTTAAAAGCCCGATTATTGTAAAATTAAAATAAATTAATTGGGGCACGATGAGTTGTGTAAAAAATAATTTAATCCCTATTCAGGGCAGGATTATTATTTTTAAAAAAATTCGCTACACCTTAAGATGGGCGTGGGGCCAACTTCCTCAACAGTCACAAAATGTACCGTAGAAAAATAAACGACTTTCAACATTACTATGTCACTTAGAAAGCAATACGTAGCAATGAATTCAATCCACGTTGGACTCTTAAATATATGTCAGCCATACTAAGCACTTAAAATAAATTTAAATTGTAAAAGCAATTTAAAATTTGCTTCGTGACATATCAAGCGCTCTGTTCATACTAAAGGTATCATTTCTTGAAATCGAGACCGAGCTGTATTTCTTACTCGGGCTGTTCATGGAACATTTTGCATACTGAAGAAATGCAAATGAACACGAATGTAATTATTCAAGGGCGGTTTAATGAAATTTCAGTGTTATAAAGTTCTGTATTAATATTCGTATTGCCTTATATACAACGACTATTTTATACGAGTGGGTTCCACGTGCGGGGGATGCAGATTGGTCCACCCATCGTCACCGAGCACCTGACATATCCACAGCTGCCAAATTAATTCAGAGCACACGAACTGAAGGTAATCAGAAATATGTGCAAAATGGTGGCTGCAAAACCTGAGGAGACGACAGGGAGACCTAGACGTAGATCAAAATATTAAAACTGATCTTACGAAAAACAATGCAACGTAAAATCGATCCGCCTCAGTAAAACGTCCTATGGTACGTTTCTAGCAGAATTTTAAACCTTTATAGTCTATAAAAAATGGCATATTTCTTGAATTTGAATAACTATTAATGCTTCAGAAAAATCTTCCACTATGAACTGAAGCAATGCAGTTTAATAGGTGTTTAATATATTAGGAGTCTGTACTGCAGTGCATAACAATTTGACAAATTTTCTGCGACAAACAGAATTAGATTTAGACGACTCGTTGTCTCTTACGTCAAAATCCTTGATCTTTCACGCTTCAAACCTGATGATAACAAGAAGAAGTCATGATTCTTGTGAAATAAGACAAAAGAGAAACATTAATCGCTTCTAAATATCGCCATGAGCGCTGTAGGGCTAATGCTTTGAGTTTCTAAATGCCTATTGCTCGTTATACGATAGTGCCTATAATTTGTCCAAGTGTTTCCAAGTGTCACGAATTCCACTCTATTGCTCGTTATACGATAGTGCCTAGAACTATAATTTGTCGAAGTGTTTCCAAGTGTCACGAATTCCACAGTTAACTTCAGCACAATTATCCCTTTCTATATGCAGTGAGGCTGTGGAAAGATACCGGATATGACGTGTAAACCTAACAACCTCGCTGGGTTATGTAAATAACCTGAGCATGAGCATGGATATTAAGGAATCCAGTTTTGTTACACCAGCTGCCTCTTTCCTCATACCGAAGCACGAGAAGCTGACAGTTGCGTTCTCGTTCCGAAAATCGTTGTAATGTGTGGAGTAGTCATGTACTAACAGATGGTCCGCAATTCTTCACAACGTCCAGAATCAACCATCCTGGTTCTTTCCCCAGAGGTAAGCCCACCGGAGCGTAAAGTTGACCAGGCCTATAAACAATTCGTGAAGCGTCACGCCTAACAGTGTGGGGGTTAGGCCCTGGGCCCAGACCCAACTTAGCATTAAAGAAATTCCCTTGCCGTAACTTTCACGAAGCAATAAGAATGTATTTTGTCTTTCACCTGTCGGGAAAGACGTACAAGCTCCAACGCTATTATCCTGATTGAATCCTTTTCATTCTGTTTTTCATCTAGAAATATTATTCTGTTAGAATATCTCCATGGTAACGTACAATCTTCTATTGTCCGAAAGCCACGACTTTTAATTATGTTTGTTGAGATGGCGAGACGCATTTCTTACACAGAACTTTTCAGACACGAAACAAACCAAACCTTTATGGGTCAATGCTTCATAAGCAAGATATCTCGTGTGTGTCAGAGAAAGGGTTACACATCATTCAATTCTCGTCGCATCGCCATGTCTCTACCGTTAGGGAGATGAATTACTCGAACGTGATATTTCTTACTAAGTCTTTAGTTATGTGACGACGCTTTTCCAACTGTGGAAGATTACACAGCCCATAAAGGGACCGCAGACCGGCAGATTACAGGATGTATGGTTCAGATAGAGATTATGATGGTGAGGGAGGGAATAAATTGGGAAGCTGAGAGACGAGAGTTGCTGGGTCAGAATTTACGCAACAACGGACAACCTGTTGCTTGGATGCTGTTGCCAGCCCCAAGTTAAACGACCGTTCGTTCTAGCGCACTACCAAAGTCTGTCACTTCAACACGGGACCGCAACGCTTCGACTTCGTCCTCCAGGCAAAGCGAAACGTTTTCAAGATAACCAAGGAAGCAGCTGAGAAACTAACCAACTAACTAGCTGTAATGCTTCGCCATATGTCATGGACACAACGTTTTACTGCATGTCTCTTCTCACATGTTCGACAGTCACTTATCGGAGAAAAATTAGATATACAGAAAATAATAAAAAAGAAAGGAGAGAGGGAGAAGAACAAGAAAGGAAACGGAAAGAAGGAACGAGACGAGACAGAATAAATAATATTTCAAGGATTTTCAAACCGCATAATTTTACGTATCAGGTGTCGATGTTGGTCTTCTGGGTTGTAACGCCGCGAGACTTGAATACAGCCTTGAATGAGGCCGTACAACACGTTGTTCCGAAAAGTTGGTATCTGCCTAAAAGACCAACAGCGACATCTTCACCGTTGTGAAAACTTAAAATTCCATATTCCTGTCACGCCCCCCCTCGAATTATCAATGGTTATCACAATTAACATAATCAAATAGATACAGTAAAATCAGAACCCATTGCGGCCCATATTTTGCAAACCTCTAACACAGGCCAGTACGGTGCTATCCTCCAAAATTCTAAACAGTTACTATATTAGATAGATAAAAAAAAGGGTTTACTGACTGATACAGTCCCCCAGAAACAACACGCCACAAACAGGGATGGATTTCCAAGTGGGCCATATCCAATGACGTAAATTCATGTATCTGTGCAGCTGGAACCGTTTCTTCATGGTGCATTGTTCGGAGGTACTATGTAGAACATGAGAACTGATAAAGCAATGGCGGCTGAATTTCCAACAGCTGGACCCAACATAATACTCAAAACCACGTGGGCACTAATTATTTGCTGATATTCGTAGACATGTTTCCCAGAGCTGAACGTACACAATTAATTTCTTGAAAGCAAAACAACAAGTCCCCCCCCCCCCATAACGAAAGGTTCGGTGTTGAAGTGTATCAAAAATTATGCAATTTAATCCTTCAATAGTGCATGTATGACAGCAACTTCATTTATCAGAAGCATACGGTGGTCTACGCGGTTAGAACGCTGGCCTTGTAATCCTGGGGTCTCGGGTTCGATTCCCGGCGGTGCCCGAATTTATAACTTGTGTTGGGCAGGGCCGTGGTCTAGGCAACACGGAGTTTTCCTCCGGGGGCTTCCCCGGTTTCTCCGTGGCATCCCAACAATTACTCCATTCACACACAGAAGAAGGCAATGGCAAACCACTTCTGGATCATCTGCCAAGAACGTATATGAACAGGTCCCAGTCCGAGAAAAGGATGGAAGGATCCTGTTCATATGGACCTGTCCTCAGACAGAACACTAAATAAATAAATAAATAATTGTCATATACCACGACTGGCCAATTTTATAAAGGCTTAACGTAAGACACGAACGATTTTTAAGTTTATATTCTCATCCTTTCACAATTTCAAAATAACAATCCTAAAATCGGCCAAAAAAAAAAGACAGTCGCACCGAAATCAACGACAAACAAAAGTTAGGAAATATCCAAGCGCTTAAAAAGTATGATTATCGGCAGAGTACAAAACCATTGCACTTATCTGTCAAAGCATCAAAGTAATAGCCCATTAAATCACAACCAGCATAAATTATTAAGCGTATGTATGCTGAAACATGGCCTCATAAACATAAATCGGTTAACTCTGACCAGCGGTAGGTGTGCTCAAGTTCCTTCAAATGTCACACCGAAACACAACTCTTCAATACAAAGAAGTCCTAATGCGAGCTTCTCGAGGCATCAGAAGATACGAGTTTCTGCTCTGGTTGCAAATGTTGGCATTTTTGTCGCATTCGAGAAAGGCAAACAACGACTTTCTTGTTACTTTGCTCCGGAAACTCAAAGAACGTAATTTTGTCTGTTATTTAGGAAGTAAGTCACGACGTTCAATTACGTTAATTACAACTGGTTACCCCCGAAGGAACGCCATGAAAGGAGTAGATAAATCATGACGAGTGATTTATGCGACAACGTGTAAATACATTCATAGTAATTACAATGAAATACAGTGTTACATTCTGTAAACATATTCTGAAGTATCAGTTTTAACGTTTTGGAAACGTACTGTAGGCGAAAATAAGTAATCGAAAAGTGAATACAGTGCCACAGACCATTTCTACTGAAAAAGCCCATAGTTTTTGGTGTATTAACACACACGCCACGTCTTCTACAGTCTTCAGGTGACTGAATGGGCATTGTACCGAGACTCTTTATTTATTTAGATATTTATTTATTTATTTATTTTCGATATTAAGTGGTATCGTCGGTATTGGGCCCGGAACCACAGCGGATATTGTAGAAGTTTTAATACTAAACCTTATCTGCTGGTTGTTCCCACCAGAGACACGCGGAGCTCAGTTTTAACAAAAATTATTACTCATGCACCACAAAGTATTATAATATTTTATGCAGTGACGAAACCAAAATTTAAAAAGTCATTAATGTCAACAATAAATGTCGACTGGCAGGCCTGATGGTAAAGATTAAGACAGAAAGACAAATACACGTAATTATTTGTTTCTAGATTAAAATAATGTACAAAATAATTTTAAAACATTAATGACAGACTGTACATTAGGGGCATAGATCAAGGAATTTTGAAATTGGGCCTAGAAGACTACGTTACGTAATATGTACGCAA
The DNA here is from genome assembly GCF_000696155.1 of Zootermopsis nevadensis. The sequence goes on from NW_019059629.1 coordinate 519,203, forward strand.
GGAAGTGAAGCAGGTTAACACGGGGGAGGGGGATGAATAGGAAATACCAGGGAATCATCCTCCCACATTCTGCAACTTGTGTCAAAGTGAATAAACATGCCTTATCAATACTACCTGCTGTGTTTTTAAAATGTGGAATCGGTTCCAGACCAACTGACTCAAAACCAATTAATTCACTGTCAGAAAAATCAGAAGTAAATCTACAAACACGACAGGCAATTGTTTAGTTGATAACAAAATGTTGGCAACTGTAAGGAAGTAGTTTTGGACGCCCCTGTACAAAATAAATTAAAATGTGGCAACTCACCGATAGGCAAAGTGTAAATTTCATGTCCCAAACATTCTGACAACGGATGATTCATTAGAGCAACACTACGTAGGACACTACCCACTGTCTGACGTATATTATATTCACGACGTTTCGGGAGATAGTTCTACGCCCGTCTTCAGATAAATGTCTTTTTCACGCACTTTTGTATTATTACAGACAACGGTGAGGCTCGAACCCGGGCTAACGCTAGCCTAACATCAACTAACCTAACTTCGATCAACTTTTTTTGGTTAAGCGACGCAATATTTATTTGAACCTGAAAGGTAGGATGGAATCGGAAAGGAGGCGGCAGAGACAAACAACGCCACCTTACACAAAACGCTGATGAGTCAGGCAAGGAAATGCAAAACAAACAACCAGGCAAATTATTAAAATGCAATCGGACATCCGCCTTTAAATTATGTTTCAAGACCGCCATTCGCTACAACATCCATGCACAGTAAAACAACACAAGACCACACTAGCTGCTACAGAGGCGGATGTCGCCCTAACACAAAACGCTATTTGAACTAGTTATATTTTCCCTTATGTCCACAAGATTCGAAAGAATAAATTATTTAGTGTGTAATATTACAGGAACATCAAGACATATTACTCTATATAAGCAAATATCTAACTAAGCAGACATATTGTTTTCATCAAGAGTAATGGCAAATGACAAATGAAATTTATTCCGTACTATCTTAAAGCTTTCGTGGCATTTATTCGTTCATTCTCTACCTTTCATCCTTCCTTGAGTTTTGCTGTGATGTTTCTGTTGGTGCATCCAGCTTGAAGATTTTTCGACTGATATTTATCCCAGAGAAAATACAATAGACACTTTTTCACATTAAAAGCAAACACGCTGCTGCTACCATACAAGTAGTTTGTTTAAAAAATATTTCACTTATTTTCTTTATCTCTCACATAAATATGCTTCCACGCCGCTGAAGAAATCCAGTGAAGTAAAACCTGATTACGTGTTTGGTACAAACTTCACAGACCACTTGTAGATTACACACAAAACACTGTGATCTCACTCTTATACATATTTTATTAAGATAATCGCACTTTTAAGAAAGATTTCCTCACGAACCACATTAATTTCTGTTAAAACAGCACTTGCCACGGTTTTACAGAAGCACTTGCAAAGAACCACTATTCATTGGAACGAGAGATTCTTACAGCAGTCAAACAGCGCTCGAGGCCATAGCACGAGTGAGGTTCACTTGAATCTCGTCCCCAGTTTCCACCGAGAATTACGCAGCTTGGGTTGGAGAGTAACAACACATGACTTCGGCTGAGCTCGGGAACGGTCGGCAATTATCGCCACGAGACACGTAAACCCACGCAGCGGAAAAAAATAGTTTTAACTACTTTGATTTAAAGGAAATTCTTTATAATATATTATTTAATATATAATTATATAATCACATTTTATTAAAATATTATTCAGTCTGAATACTTTAACCCTGTCAAGTACCTGAGTAAAATAAATCCCACTTATGAATCTAGAAGTCGTGAAGGAATTTTGCGCGTTCCAATGGGTTCTTACCTAGCTGTTCCAAAGTACAGTCCGGTATAAACACAGTCCACCTTGTAATCACAGCGCTCGGTCTTTACCTTCACTTGTCACTTCCAAACGAGAATATTCACACATCTTATTTCCCTCATACGTCATTCTACATAAATACTGGGAATTGGGAACGACCCGTTCTTCAAGTGCCTGAGCACTGCGGGTCCCAACTCTTCGTTGGCTTGATCTATAGACATTCGGTAGGACTCCTTGGATGAGGGATCGGCCCGTCGCAAGGCCTCTACCTGTACACAGGACAGTACAATACAGAAGAACGCGGATAAACATCCATGGCTTGAGTGGGATTCGAACCCACGGTCCCAGTGACCAAGCGGCCACTGCGGACCCCTCCTGAAAACTGTAACATGCCTTAAAATATTAATGATAGAATGATTAATGATTAGCAAATTGGAAGGGATGCTAGAGGAAGTTATCGTGGCCTACTTTAATGCACTATTCATGCAGTGGGATGGAGGAAATGAGGCAGATCACCAGACAAAGGGATGGGTGAGAAATTAATCCCGGATCTCCGGAATGTGAAGTAAGGGTGACGAACATTCGTCCGAGAAATGCAAAGGAGAATATTTGGACTACGAGGGATGCAGTATTATGAGGCTGGAGAAATCTGCGTAATGAAGAGCTCTAAGGACTTGTTTTAGCTGTCATGAAAAACACGTGTGAATAGTGACTTCTAATCCCATTACTGTAACCTATCAACTTGACAACGCAAAACGATGCCCGCTTCAGTATTCGAACTGGAGGCCAATTAGGTAACGGCATTATATTTTGTTACTTTCTCGAACACGGAGTTTCGAAATCAAGAAAATAAATTAATGCACGGTCGAGATTTTGACAGAAACGAGACAATACTTTTTTGAGTGCCCAACACAGGTAGGCGGTTTACTACTTTAATTCACTGTCCCAATGGCTTTGTGTCAGGGAGTCAATTGGATCCATCCACATTTGATTAAACAATCAGATGGTATCAAATTAATTATTATTAATAACGTTGCGTTTGTATCTTATCGTCCAGAGTTTAAGATACCGTACCTTAATCAGTTAATTAAGTAATTAATTCCATGACAATTCTTGAAAATTTGTCCACCTTTTTTGTGTGACCCGAAAGTTCATTGACGCATTCACAAACAGCCTGCAACTGGTCTATGTCCTGAGCCAACTGAATCTAGTTCACGTTTTCACAACCTGTTTGCTGAGGATGAAGTTTAATATCCGTCCATCTATGATTAGGTCGCTGAAGTGGACTCTTCACTTCTGGTTTTCGGACCGAATTTATTTTGACTTATACTTTTAATACATTAAATTTGACAGCAACGAACAGTATTTTAACCATTGAAAATTTTCAAAAGGCCAGCTGGCCCGCAATCATTTTGAAGTTGCTCCATCCGGCCCCCGACGTAAGGTATAGTTTTCCTACCCCCGAAACTGATTCCTGTCACCGCGAAGTGTTTTCCATTACGTCGTGAAAAACGAGAAATATGGATAAAAACGAACAATAATAAACTGCCGTGATTCAATTACTGGATGACGTCACCAGCACATGTCGGCGTTGTAAGGATTCCGGTCGATACCGATCTCATCATCAAAGTGGCTGTGAGTCTATCTGCTCTCACGGGCCAAGTGATACGCGACCTGCATCCCCTCATGCGAGCAAATCTGCAAGTCTGTTCAGTTCGGCCGTAGAAGAAGGTTCACGTTGGGTGAAATTTTATAAAGTGATGGCAGCTTCGACACTGTTACACGGAAGCAGGAAAAGTGGGTTACGAAAAACAAAAATGTCAAGATTATAGAAGCTAAAATAAGATTTTCAGAGGTGTATTAGAACCGACAACATTAAAAATTAGAAACACACAAAGGCCTAAACAGTTATTTAATTAAAAAGACAAAATGTACAATAAACTCTGGAAAGAGTTTTAAAAAATACGCCAGATATAACAAGACAACTGAAAAGATGGCTATGATATTTGATCTACGTTTCGGAAGAACATCCATCTTCAGAAATTTAGTATTGGTACAATGCAGACAGTACGTTCCTCCGAAAGGGCGGAACCTGTCCACCACTACACGGGGTCACACCCAGAAAAAGAAACCGGAACGTTGTTGGCTTAAAAAAACCTGGAGTCTTCCTTTTTTTGAAAAAAATATAGAGCAAAAGAAGAATGAATTGAAGGGTGGAAATAACAGAAGAACGAGAAGGAATTACGAAAAGGGAGTAGAAACATAAGAAAGTCTAGATTTCTAGCGTCCCTGTCTTTGAAGAATGTGTGGACGGACATTTCTTTTGGTGCTTAGGCGCCATTAACTTCGATATAGCCACTCAGAGAGATAAGCAAAGTGTCGGCTCGAAGCTGCCAAAATATAATTTCTTAATTATCAGATTGTACTGCATCTGATCAAACGGAGGTTAAATGCTGGGTGAATATTCATGGTTCTTCGTACCACTGAGTAATGATGGGGTTAAAAGGGCCATAACCAATGCATTTAGAAATAAGAAGAAAGCCACTGCACACGACCCAGAGCAAATTCAATCCACACAGTCCCCTGAAGACGAAGCCTCATGTCATACTTCAGATCCACAGATGTTTTAAATAATTCTTTTCCAGACCCGTTTCTCCATCAACATTTTGTATTAATTATTTGCTACAAGCCACGTCGTAATATTCTTTTGGCTCCAATGTTTGGTAACTTGAGCAGTCTTCATGAAAACGTTAACAAAGTGTAAAAAAAGAAATTTGTTCCAACACGCAACATAAATAAAAAATGCATCGGCCGGGAATCCAACCCGGGCCGACCGCGTGGCAGGCGAGCATTGAGCCACCGATACGGCTGGGAACGTGCTCATGAACTGACTTTTTACACCTGGGAACGATGATGTTCTCCTAAACAAAACAAAAAATTTCGTGGTGGACCTTAAAGACATGTTAACAGCAATTTACTTTCAAAATTTACAGCAAGAAAAACTTGGTTTTTGTATTGCATTAAAATTTTAGAACGCAATTCGCTTATGAATACACAGCAGGACCGACTCCTGGCTTTATAAAAGCATTGTACACGCAAGTTATACGGACGATAGACATCGACAACGCCGTATATGAGAACATGTATCAAATTTTGCTCAGCGTCTGACAACTACTGTCTCAAAAACAAGACGTCATACGAAAAAAAAATGTCCATTACATTTTAATATTCGTCTTGGAACTTTCACTTGGAAAATTTGTCCAACCTGTTCAGTCCCAATGAGGCATTTGGGGGTGGTCGGGGTTGTTATCAGCTGGTATATTTGTCAGTACAGTGAAGAACTCGGTGAGAGATTTTCTCGTTGCCGAAACGTCCAGATCGGTTCTGGAGCCCAACCCACCTTCCTAACCAAATGAGTACCGAGGGTAAAGGGTCTGAAACGTGAAGCTGATAACTCACCTTCACACCGCAGCGTGGAATGCGTTCCTTAAGAAAGGAGACATCTTTATCTCTTTGCAGACAAACGGCAGTCTGACAAATCACTACACACGTGTGATGTTTATTCTAACGATTCCCAAACTGCTGAGTTCTTCAGGGGGAGGGAATGGAGGATGAAGAAGAAGATCTTTAAACAGCTCCCAGCATCCTCTTCACGAGGGAAAAACGACTACTAAAAATGTTTTCTGCTATTTTTAATACTGCATCGGCCTTCATGTTCAATTACAGCAGACAAAATGTATTTTTGGACAGACTGCGTTGCTCCACGAAGTAGAATTGACAATTACATTTACTTGAGTTTCGTTAAATACTGACCACATCGGAAAATGTTAATAAAAATCTATATCATATGCAACGTAAGCTTGCGGCGTCTTTCTTGCAAGACAAGCCTCTTCATGACCTTTCGCATATCTGCCGAGCGTCCATCTGTCTGTCCTCAAGAAACAACTCCATAACGGCTGAATCAATTTTAATAAAATTTTACAGCTGGATTTTTACTAAAATCCATCGAAATAATCTAATTCTTGTTAAAATCCGACTATAAAAAAGAACAATTAACATAGAGACCAACATACGTCTAGAAAAACTTTTGTCAGATCAGTGTCCAGGTCGACAACTGGTATTGATATTACCCCAGTACAAGCGGGGTCACAGTGGCCGCGCGGTCTGAGGCGCTGGACCGTGGGTTCGAATCCAACTCAAGCCATGGATATTTGTCCGCGTTTTTCTGTGTCGTGCTGTCCTGTGTACAGGTAGAGGCCTTGCGACGGGCCGATCCCTCAACCAAGGAGTCCTACCAACTGTCAATAGATCAAAGCCGACGAAAAGTTGGGACCCGCAGTGCTCAGGCACTTGAAGAACGGGTCGTCGAAGTATCCAGTACAAGCACGGAACTTAACGAAGTGCTCACAATTTTCACCAACGAGGCGACTAACAGGTGAAAAGTAATAATACTTAAATTTGTGTCAAAGAAACTGTTCATTCAGCAAGAAACATCCCTTACAGGCCAATCGGAAATAGAACTCAGGTCCGGTAAGTTGGAAACCAATGCCCTAGTCTCTGAGTCACGGTGGAACCGGGCCTTTGTGACTCACTAGTCCTGGTTTGAAAACCTCAGTGGGGAAATTTAACTTGAAACAAGAGAATGCTAGGACAATGCAAATTGAAAAGTTGAAGATCGCTAATGGAATTACCGTGTCAGAGTCACCACTGGCAAAAATGCGAAATCCGTCCGTCGGATCGATCCCTGCTGAATTGTTGACAAGATCAGCAGTGTCACAAACTGTTTCAAAATACCCCTACTCTCTGAGGAAACCCCCCCACACATACACACAGAGAACGTCAAATCAAAGCATTAGGTTTCCAGCAGTACACACGTCTTTGACCACCTGATTCTTTGCGTTATTTAACTACGTTGTTTCAACTCCGAAGAACATGTAACGTCCAACGAGAGTTTGGAATTAAGCGGTTGTGGCCTATTTCAAGGCACTCCGTGCAAAAATGTCCGAAGAAAATCAAGAAACAGAAACTGAGTCAGGACATCCGGTTCCCAGACGTGATTCGAAGTCAGTGTCTCCCAAATGAGAATCAGTGATTGTTTTTGTTTGTTGTTTATTTTAACCGTCTAATCACAATAAAATATTTTATTAAATATTAAAATATTATTACTATAATTAACATTTAATATTTAAAATA
>NW_019059629.1:529628-541091 GCF_000696155.1 Zootermopsis nevadensis
ATACAAAAGTGGTACATCACATAATAAGGAATGTACTTGGACGCCACTTATGCACACGGTTATATTAAAATGAATGCCAAGTGGATCGAAACGTTTTCGGACATACATCAACGAATAATATATCTCAGGTTCATATACTGGCTTGTTTTCGAGATTCCAATGCGACCTTCATCAGTACATGCACAAGAAGTTGGCCTGATACTGATGCACTCTGCCAATATTGTTACACAATATTTTATAAGACTTGAGCCACTCTTACCTTGATCTGGGCAGGAACATTGAGCCGTCAATGAACACTGATCCGGAAAGCAGGATGTACCAGCAGGTGGACAGTTCACCAGTGCTGCAAACACAGCGTGGGGTTAGTAACAAAACTAACAAACAAAGAATTTAAGTATCAGACTAAGTAACTACCCACCACCCGCCATTCCATCCGGCTTACCACCCACTCGTCTCCAGGTGTAATTAAGGGGGTCCGTTAGAATGAGCTAATCCCAACCGCTGGTCCAGTGAAGCGAAGGATGGATCCAGCTCTCGAAACGTTGTGTGTTTTATAACGTCCAGATTGTATGATTCACCCCTTAAGAATCCATTATACTTAATAGTTTTCAATATTCACATTTTTAATTTTAATGACGGAGAACGTCTATGTAAAACTTGACAGTGCGTCGTCACCAACTTATATTCCTAAATTTATAGTTATTTGTATTTGTTACGTATGAAATCAACTGTAATACCATAACGGAAAGACTGGGGAAATAGAATGTGACCTGCGATCCACAAGCCTTAAGGCATTCGGAAACTATCTATTCCAAATCATTGCACAGTTCTCTTCTATGAACCATACTTTTTATGTATCGGAATGATTCGTAACATTACAGTTGAAATATTCTGTGGATTTCTGTCTAGTATAAATTTTATTCCTAACTCTAGAATTAAACATTATTTGCTAGTACTCTTGACACACATATAACATAACAGCAGTTGAGTAGCCCACGATGTTATTAAGTGCCGTGTCAATAGGGGTCAATTGGTTAACAAATGCGGAGAAGTAGGAGGCCGAACAATGACACTACCGTAAGCTCTATTCAGAAGACCTGGGGACATCCCAGGGAGTCGTGTGCATCGCACCACGGGAAACGAAATGGAAAGATACAAAACTTGGACAATGAGCTGGATGAGCAGAAACCTATACAGTCAGCCCTCGCTCTACGAAGATCTGCATTGCGGAGTTTCGCTCGCACAAACTTTTATAATGAGACGCATTACATTCTGTCAGGTTCGTCATCCGAACTCAAAATCGATATCCGAAATCTTCTAATCAGAATCGAAAACGTGCGAACTAACACACAAAAGATGTGACGTCGCCCAGTCAGATGAAGATGACAAAAGAATAGAATATGATCACATTATTTCTTACAGGAAATAAGTCTGTAAATTTTTTCTTTTGTATTTTTATAGCATTTATAATAACATAAAACGTTTCTGTTTAATACATGTTTCGTTTCAGGCAATAAAATTGATTCATAATTTTTTTTTTGTCATTTATCGATAGTTCGAGAACAAAAAACACTGCGCTTGTGAGAAACAGAAACACATTTTACAAAATTTCGCTTTTAAAAATACTCGTAACAACTGGGAGCAATTTACGTTTGATACTTCATGGGACACAAATTCTTCACAGAACTTCTTGCTTTAAGTTACATATGATCCAACAAATCACAAAACAAATTTCGGCATTACATTAGCTACACGCGTCCTGCACTGAAATAAGTTCAGAACAGTTCACAATCCCAAGGAGAACGCGGTCATTTGAAGTTTCATGTTTCCGCCCATCCACAGACCAGGCTCGTGGAATTATTTGTTTGTTGCTAAAGCTCATTTATTTTCTTTACTCCTAAAAAAAATTATAATTCTTATCTCGCGTGTCTCTTCATGTAAAATTGCTATTGACTTAAAAGCCGCGCTGGAAAATGTAAGTTTTACAGGTAAAATTGTGTCAGATATAAGCTAATGCTGGAGCAAATTTAAAATAATATGCAACTGTGTAGTAAGGAGGATTCTAGGTTCTCACGGCGGTGAGTACGAAGATGGAAGCATCGAGGGTGTCCGAAACTTTAATAAACTTCTACCAGACTACACGGCAACGCAGTGAGCCATCTTCGGGCTCTATAGTAATTCAGGAACACAGACTCATGTCTGTCCGTGTGTTACGAACATAAAGACCGAAATAAACAAACCATGGGAGAGCTGAATATGGAGATGATATCTTACTCCGAAATGCTGGTATCCACCTACAAGACCACGTGGTGCTAAACCGAGGCCAACATGGACGGTGCAAAACTTGGTTACTCATTTTTGCGGAGAAACACCGATTGACGGTGTTTGAGAAAAGGAAAACATTTGGGCGAAAGTGGGATGAAGTGACAGGAGACTGTGGAAAACTGGGTTTAGAACGAATTGAGATGAAATTGGGGAAGCATGTAGCATGCATAGGGAAGGTGAGGATTATGTACAGAATTTTGGCTATGGTGAACACGGAAGTGTACATTTCAGGAGCGAAAGTGTTTCCTGAAACTACAGAGGCAAAGTTTCATAACATTCGAGATTATCAAATCTGGGTAATGTGACAATTTACAGACACATACAATCTGTGAACACAAACGACTGTCTCAGCCCTTTGCATATAAAACTCATATCCATGACATTAAACAATTAAATTCACACCTCAAAGAAACACTGAATAAAATTACAAACAATGCACGCCATTCGGAACAACCTTTTGGTCTCTTGCTGAGAACCAAATAATGCTCATGACGGGATGTGACCACTGAAACAGGTGGTACGTTCACCTTGTTGACCTCTCGCATTCCTTGTATAATACTACATGTGGCCAACAGACTGCAGCACCATGCATTTTCTCAGACGTCTACATATGTCGCTGATGCGCACATTTAAATATTAGTTGAATCTTTCTCCACCAGATGGCGAATAGAACAGCAATGCCCGCACTCTAGCGTGAGGAATGTCAACTATATTTTGTAGTTGGTATGTGACGGCTAGGGATCCATAGAATGAACTCTTTTTTTTCCAATGACGTCTTAACTCCGAGGCCGACAATGGCATGGTCCCCCTGCCTCATTATGCAACCCGAAGGATTATTACCATGAGGTTTCCATTTACACATAGGTATCTAAAGTGGTCTCTTCCTTGCAAGTTTGGAGACTAAAATTAGGCGTACCGTTACTTTTTAAAAATTTTAGTCAAAATCCCGCTTTTCATTAAAAAGTTTTCCTCGAAAATGTCAACCATATAAACCAATCCTTAACCAGATAACAATATTACACTACATACGATATTAAGATTCATTTTAACATTTTCCTCCGTCCACAAGGAATCACAAGTGGTACACCGACATATGGAACAATTAACTCACCACCACTTTTAACGAGAACCCATTAACACATACACGTGATAACCTAGCACATTCATGACTATACAATAAAAGGTCAGCATTTTCGCTTGCAAATTAATGTTACCGTTCCAAGGCATGTTCTGGCCACCCAAAAGGCGTCTACGTCGTGTGGGGTAAAAAATTGGAGATGGGACGGAGACAAGTCATCAGTATCGCTCAGTGGCCAACACATGACGCGGTGACAAAACCAAACAACATATATTTACCCTGCTGGGAATCGAACCCCGGGCATTAGCTTCCGCCATCATGAGGGCGAGAAACGTCTGTAAAATTCGACCCGAGTACACGGAGCAACACCCCAGAAGACAGCCATCTTCATAACCTGAAATCTCAGTTTGTGAAACTAATGAACAAAGTTTTGTAAGCAGAAGTTTTCGGGTTGCTTATCAGAGTAGAGCAAATCCTGGTACTCACTAGTACAGCACATCGTTGGCCTCGTGGCGCTCATATCGGGCAGTCTTGGCGACGGACCTGAGGACAGAGTCCCTGTACGGGGACAGCGCCTCCATCCCCTGCAGGCCATAGTAGATCACCTGCAGATCCTGCAACAAGCAACACAGCTCTGCTCTTCAGACAGTTTCGCATTGCAGATAAGCGAGAAGGATCTTAATTTACATAACAACATTACATTCCAGTCTCTTTAAAGTTTCAAAAATGCTAAACGATAGAACGACGTCTTGTTTTACATGGATACGTCACTTGGTTTCACTTTCGGTGATTGAGAACAAAATTCATAAGAAAATATTTGGACCTAAAATGGATGAAGTGACAGGAGGCTGAATAAAACTGCATAATGAGGAGCTTCATAATCTGTACTCAGGGGCGAAGCGTCCATGGTAACCGTGTAACTGAAATTGTGTATGCATCCATCCATCTAATCCTTCTTTATACGATCGTCCTAATCTCAGATTAAGAGTATAAACTAACGAGCTTCTCTTTACGCAATTTCCTTCAGCCTCTTGTATTTCGTCCCTCTTAGATTCAAATATTCTAGATAGGATCCCGTTCTCAAAGTACCCTAATACCCCATAACGTGACAAACCAATATCCATACAAAACCACACGTTAATACAACAATTTTTATTTTCTACTCAGTGGCTAGTCGATTCGAACTGTAGCTCTGAAGTTATATTCACAGAAATTGTCTGCGGAGGCTACAGAATAGAATACAGGCAGTTTCACCAATCTTCTTGAGCAGGGTTGTACCAACATTAACATTCTTCTAACATGAATGAACCGCTTTGGTATTAAAGCAGCCGAGATTACACCTTAACAAAATTACTCCGATATTAATACGTTAACCATACACGTAGTGATGCTGGAGTGAAATTGAGTTATCGTTTATCGATCTAATAATTCTATTAAAAACCATCTTCATGAAGAATCATGAAACTGTGACAGTGGAACAACAGATTACGCCCAACAATAAATCTACAGACAAGACAATAGCGCTTTAAATATAGTTTATTAGTGTTTTATGCGTACACTAATTCTTCAAAGCACAGAGGTAACTAAATGTAACACCTTCCTTTATGTTCAATAATTCTGCTGTTTTACCATAGAGTGTATTTATTATGGGTTCCGTATGATTCTCAGTGCAAAGAGCAATTACTTCTTTGTCCAGCATTGACCAGATGATGTTTGTAATGACGAATGTTTCCTTTGCGGTACGGAGTTGAATTTTTAAATATTATTTAGGTCACTTTCGGACTTTAAATGATTAATCATAAAATCTAGAATAAAAGTATCTTTTTAGAGAAAGGGGGGAAAAGAAAAGAAGTTCCGTGGATTCGAGATCTCGAAACTAGATGGAAAAGGTTGTCACCTTCACACTTTAGCCGATTTTCCCCAGGGACAAAGCCTTATTGGATCTGGAGTCGGTCTGGATGTGATGCCCGGAGAATAATCGTTGTCTCTACTGGGAACTGAACCCAAGTCACTTTACTATATTGCCATAAAATACTCTATTTCCCTCAAGAATGTCTTTTTCCTCAAAACGAGTTGATAAGCGCTTCCAAGTTCAGAGGCAGCTGAAAACTTTCTGTATTTTTCTTCCCTCACACAAGCAAACAAGAAGTTTTCTCCTACCTCGTTTTCACACATCTCGTAACCTGATCACGAAGTGCCACTAGGGACAGTCGGTGGGCTTCTCCCCGTTAACAGGATTCTATTACTCTGACATGTCGCGTGGTTGCAGGTAGTCTTCGCCATTCTAGTCCAATCAAATCGACCGTAGCAACTTCTCTGACGTCGGTATGAAACGTGTAGCCTATCACGTGGCTTCCGTCGGCAGTCAATGTTCATTCAGCTCTTCAACAATTTCTTATTGCCATAAACCAGAACGGGAGTCTGGGTAGTTCAGCTAGTGACTGGTCTATGGGCTTGATTACCGGGGTTTGATTCCCGGAAAGGCAGTTTTCTTTTCGTCGGATTATCCAGACAGGAGGTGAGACCCATCCAGACTCCTATCCAATGGGCATCCAATTATTTTTTACGAGGTAAAGCGGCCGGGCCGCCATCCCTTGCCGAGATTACGATTGCACATCCTTCTGAACGGCGAAAAGTTTAATTAAGCAGCGGCATCAACTATGCCATTAGGATCTCCAAAATTCGAGTACTTGCAACAGAAATACAAAGTAAATATCAGTTCATCTTTGCAAAGGAGCTCGTCTGGTTGCAACATGGATGCAATCCAGTGTCGGATCGTCACATGCATGCACCGCGCTGAAGTATACGCGACCAGAAATAAAATTTCGCGTCTTAACCCACCGGGGAAGTGGCTGGTGGTCAGTTGTACACCATGAAATCAAGTTTGAGGACGATTAATTCGATTTTTAAATAAAATCTTCACTGAAACGCCTGCCAGAAATTGATATCACTGACTTGAGAAACACGTATATGACACGGAAATAAATTCCTGTCGACATCAAATCCAGAAGAAAACAATATCCACCATTACAGGTCCAGTCGATCTCGCCGAGACGGGGTGCGGGACGTCCCTTCATACAAAGAGGGTAAGTTCCCCCCCCCCCCCCCGAGGACGAGCAGCTGGAAACAGCCGCGCGCCTTAGGGTTGTTGTGAATGGGGGGACGTCAAGAACAAGAAATGATACGCATGTCGAGGGAAGGAGATGCCCCTGCGGACCCTACTGCACGCGATGCATTCACCACCCTTCTGATCGATATAAAGTATCGACCTCAAAGCAAGCAGCTAGCCGTACTAAGTGTTCTGTTAACTGTTGTGTCAAAACACAGCATTCCTTCTCCAATGTAATGAAAATTTATTATAAGATTCTTAAATTGAATATTTTGTAAATTTGGTGTGGTAATCTATCAACAGCAAACTGGGAATTCGAAATATTTTAAACGTAGCTTCTGTACTAAGTGGCAACGCAAATATTGTATACTGCGTAGCTTTGTGAGAGAGATACATCCCAGACATCGATTTCAAGTTACCAGAAAAATAACGACCTTATTCTGGTAATTAGAATAAAAATAGAAAATTCACACAGGAATCGGATCATCCGGTTCTGTTCCACCAAGTCGTTAAGTCTTGTAAAGTACCGAAGTAGATCACCAATGGTGGCATTTGTATTCTCGTCCTGAACACAACGTTAAGAAACACGTACTGGATGTAAGAATAATAAAAGGTAGCATATTAACTCGATTTGAAAATACGTTTACAAAAACTTAATTTTAAGCTACAGGTCCAACAGATCACTTAAAAAACAGCGAATTTATATCTGAAAACGAAACGTAGCAAAAATTGTATACTTTCTGTGCCTAAGGAATTTACACAATGTCCAATAAACTTCGCAGAGCAGAGTCGATTTCTGAATCTAGCAATCGCTCAGTTCATCTATGGAACACGAATGTCCATTATCGTGTTCAACAGAGCCTTCCACTGGTCCTTATCATGAAAAAGACAAATCGTGTTCTTACCTCCAAACCCTATTTCTTTAAGACCGACTTTAATATTATCATCCCATCTACGCCTTTATTCACCTCGTAAGCCATATACGTACTCGTACTCGGATACTGGGAACGACCCGTTCTCCAAGTGGCTTGATCTACAGACATTTTGGTAGGACTCCTTGGATGAGGGATCGGCCCGTCGCAAGGTCTCTACCTGTACACAGGACAGCACAACACAGAAGAACGCGGACAAACATCCATGCTTTGAGTGGGATTCGAACCCACGGTCCCAGCGACCCGGTAAGACATATGCAATATCTTAAATGTTTCGTGGTGGATAGAATCGTTATGAAGGTACTAACCTGGAGGGTCCGTTTATCTTGCTCTGTCCACAGGGCGCGGATGAAGTGCGGATAGCTGTATCCGGTCATCATGGTTCCAGGTAACTGTTTCTCCAGATCACTGTATTGTCTCGCGCAACACGTCAGCCGATCACTTAACACTTACACACTGAACACACGAATTTCTTGAACCCCGAAATTACACATTTTGATTTCCTCCATCCACTTCACGATCTCATTTTACTTTGCACCCAACTTCACAAAGATTTTCTTACTCTCGTAATATTGTAATGATCTTCATATCTCGCCTGCTAATTTTACAGTTATTCACATCTGCTAGCAGATATCACCTTATTTTACAGTCTTATAACACATACATACGACGAATAATTTCACCGGTAATTTTATAAAAATTTTCCACATCCCTGAGATAAAATCCACCAAACACGTAAACGCTACTAAAAATATATAAAACGGTCCTAACTCGAAAAACACTCCCGGCAGTTACATTAAGAAAATCAGACTCCTTGCCCTTTGCACTATAAACACTGATTTGAATGGCCTTCACCTTACTGCAACCAAAGCAATGTTCTCGTGCGCATGAACAATTTTTAAAATCTGCTTATTCGTCACGAAAAGAGGTCTAAAACGTATTGCCCTTGCTAATAATCGCATTGATTTATGCTAGAATATGAACAAAGAATAGGTATTACACTCGCATTCAAAGATACAGCTTAACATTACACGGTCATCACTAGGCTACACAATCAACGAGGTAGCTCAAGATGAATAATGTGCTTACAAGGTCACTTTCAAATGTCCACTGTAACCTTTCACCTTTTCACTTTAACTTTAGCTAATGCCATGACTATGGTATATGGTCTAGTCTGGTATACTGGTAGTATTCCTTGTATAAAAACATCAGTTCCCGATATTTATCAATATACTGTGCATGTTACATCCGACGTTTTCTGAAACGCTGTATCTTGTGCAATAGGAAATGTAGTTTTAAGTACTAAGCAATCATCTAATATTTTTGCAAAGTTCTCTGTGCTCCATTTCTTTCGTTCTCAATGCGGTTTTCCCGTGAACTACTAAGCTATATGACCGATTACAAATACACTGGAACACACGTTAAAGTAGAGAGCATTAACCACTGACATAAAAACGCTATCTTCATCAGAAGTACTCCTTTCATTATTCAGAAGTGAAAGCTATTCCCTTCAACAATAAAAGCAGAAAAAAACAACAAAATACTGCAAGCCGCATTACAAAATTGAAGGAGATTGAAGTATCAGAGGGATGAAATGTCAAAATTCAATTTCAAAATTAAATCACAGTCATACTGGAACGTGCAGCTAATACAAAACCAAGAATCCCACACGTGAAACAAAAGCGATTATCACAAAACCTTACCGAATCAATTAACTTTCACAGATCTTCAAAGGTTTACCTCAGGGCTCAAAAGCACCGTATTCTGAAACTCACATAACAGCGAAATAAAAAAAAACACCTGAAGAATACCGCGATTTTTCAGTCTTCGAAAACGCAGTCGGTCCTTATTTCCAAGAACATGTAGACAGGGGAGCCAATGTCAGTTCTACAACAGCAAGCAGGCTGGTCTACTTTTTGAACTCTCGGTTTGTTCCTGCGCTACGCTAAGAAGGGGAACTTCTTTTGTTTCATGAGGAACTGTTTGCGTTTCCCCTCTCTTCTTGAGGGAGAGCACTTGGGAGTCCCGTGGCGCGTGATCCAGGTTTTGTAGCTCCAGATTCTAAATGCAGATGGAAGGGCGACATTCTGCTGTCATTCAACAATACCTCGCACCTGGAATCAGGAAAAGAGAACAAGAATATATTACAATTCTTTTGAATCAAATATAACCGTCAAATGTCATGGATATATCACACACAGAAATCACAAAGTGAAAAGAATCAGAGACCTTACGTTTGTTACATTTTCTTAAACCTGTCCACATTCTAATTCTTTTAAAAAAGAGACGCTGTCTCCCCACTCCGTTCACCAAATATCCACCCATCTCAACCTCTTATAATATTTGGTGATGGGCACAACTCATTGAACTTCTAATTATGGTGCGATCTGGACACTAAGAATAATACGGGAAACCGGAATGTTTAAATGCCTAATGAAATTAATTATGTACCCGGTTGCATCTGCTATCAAAACCGGGCAGACCGCCTGCCCCCCTCACCGTTTCGTGACCTTGCAGCCCTAGTATTATGACGTAGGTCAAAGGACAAAGTTCAGAGGGCTTCCGTGGGCAGATGCGATACCAGGCAGCTACGACCTGCCCACTCAACATCTCACAATCCACAGAATATTTTCATGAAGCAGCGTCTGGATATTTAAGTTATGACTGCAATAGATCCTTCGAGCGTTTTGCGAAAGTGGTAAAGACGGTCGTAGAAGCTGTCAGCTGCTCTGCGAAGACATTTGATTGAGTTTATAAAACGGAGAAGTTTTACAGGAAGCCTAACATGAAGTGGAAAAGCTTCGTGTGACAATGGGACACAGGAATCTTCTTGCCGGGGGTAAAGAAGCCCGAAGACTGAGACTGACTCACTGGCCGAAATTCAAACCCAGGCCGGTGTTTAATCGAAAATTTGAGGCACTGAAGTATAGTACTTGAAATTAAAAATGGTTACAAATAAGTAATTTAATTAAGAGGAGTTCTGTTTGAGAAGCTAACAGTCACTTAAACAGTCAAGAAACTCATCATCGCCTCTGATGGCATGTGTTTGGTTAGACCTAGTTCATTTTCAGGGTCGAGGAACCCAGCTTCTGTGACGGCCAGCGTTCCAAGGTGCAGACCGGGACAGCAAGTGTCCCGGACAGGAATCGAGTCCAGAACGACCAGGGCGAGAAGGTCGATTATAGTCCCCATTCGCGCATGGCGATGCTCCTTACTGACCACATCGTACAGATGTCTTTTTTATTAATTATACTGGGGATACTGGGAACGACCCGTTCTTCAAGTGCCTGAGCACTGCGGGTACCAACTTTTCGTTGGCTTGATCTATAGACATTTTGGTAGGACTCCTTGGACGAGGGATCGGCCCGTCGCAAGGCCTCTATCTGTACACAGGACAGCACGACACAGAAAAACGCCGACAAACATTCATGGCTTGAGTGGGATTCGAACCCACGGTCCCAGTGACAAAGGGGCACAAGACCCACGCCTCAGACCGCGCGGCCACTGTGACCCAATTTAATTATACATGAAATCGAATGTGCTAGCAGAACAAGCTATCGGTCGCCTTGAACAACGAATAAGGCGTATTTCAGGTTCCAGTACATTCCTGAAGCACGCTAACTTCTTGTGCAAAATATCTGTGAAATGGAATCGTCTGAGAGCCGATCATTATGACAGATATGTTGCGTCGTAATACGGAAGGATAATGGGACATGATGATTGATGCAGACAGTAGACAAGAAGGCCTTGATACGTATAAGGGAAAGAATGTGAGCAATATGGAAGATAGAAAAGAAGTTGAGAGAGGAATAAAATAAAGTAGAAAAGAACAAAAGAAAAAGACAAGAAAGAGATGAGCGAGACGAAAAAAATAAAAATAAGGAACGAAGGAATATTTTACGTCAATAAATGGAGAGAAAACAAAAAATAAGGACAAAACGCAAAAAAAGAGAATGAAGTTACAGAAACAAGAGAAAAGATCGGAATTAAAATGAACAGATGAGAAGGAAGAAGGGAAA
>NW_019059629.1:541142-562068 GCF_000696155.1 Zootermopsis nevadensis
GAAAGGAAAAAAATTAGAAAGATTCTCTCTTTCTCAGAAGTCTTCAGTGCATGAAAGGGATAAACAGGTGAGTGTCTTTACTCAGCACAGGACAGCACGTGTGGCATCCGTCATTCAGAACGGCGTCGATGAACCAGAGTCGACTAGCAAGCCTCACGTCCGAAACGCCACTATCCTTCCACTCTGTAACAAATATCTGCGATGTACTGTGGTAATAACGACCGATGTTTCAGAAGAGTTAGAGTCGCGGATCTAACACCGTCCGTCCATTCCGTCGTTAATAATAACTGGAAATTAAAAATGACAACAGTGACGTTACCTTCAGTGACCTGACGTACATACCAACTCTCATGAAATGTGTCAATTGATTAAAAAGTTTTGAGCATTTGGGAGGGGCGGGGCACACATGGAAACAGTACCAGAAAATTATACTCTCTAAAAAAATCATTGTTTTAATAATATTTGTACACTTATTCCGCTCTTGTTCTGATTTTATGCCCTTTAATTACAGTTGTCACAGTAACCAGAGACACTTTGATATTTTCACCGTGACTGAAATATGTTCTTAAAAGAGACAGCTCCCACTTGGATGCATTTATACAGAAATCTAGCAGACGACACGACATAACGTCCTAACACCTTGTTTAATATCACCCAAGCTTTTAGACTATACGTTTCTTGCTAAAAGCGCCATCACAATACAATCATGGTTATCCGCTCCATTATCGACTGCAACGCTTGTGAAGCGTCGCCCGGCCCATGTTACACAAGATCTTTTATTCCACATTCAGTTTCTTATCAGATACACAAGTTGTGTACGTCATTCCGGTAACACCCTGTATTTTGAGCATGGCAGTCGGCAGTACAAAGGTGATGCAACGACCTTGTACTGCCATTGACCTGTTCAGACCGGAACAGCCTATAACATCTGCAGTAATTAAATTGTGGACTGTACAGTTACGTACATGACAAATTTAACACTTATAACAACAACGAATGTAGTAATTTGATCGCCTGCGTATTACAAAACCGACCAAGCTGTAAGCAGCAACACTCTGGAGAGTATTCGTTTCGAATCTCGACTCTGTTACTGTTTATCATTACTTTTATTCTGTTTTTACTCAGTTACTCCAAGCAAATTCTGGGTCAGTACCTTTAAATCGTCCATGACAGTCTATTTTCCAACACCTTATAAACTCGCTTTCACAACCCTGTTTTATAACCCTTTAAATCATTATACGTACCACCTGCTTTAACATTAATAAAATCTGCATTTTCCCCAACACAGCCCAGGACTCTTCAATGTTTTATGGTTTACGTCAGTCGCTCCAGGCAAATGTTATGATAATGACACAAATAATAAGAAACATTTATGAGAAATGCATATACAATTTCTGTACAAAACACCAGTTGAGTGGGATACCTAGCCAGAGATCGAAAGATAATATTAAAACGAATGTTAAATAGGATATGACGATATAAGAATAGGGTGAATCTTAAGATTTTATAAAAAGGCGGGGATTTTTTTGGCTAGCTAAGTGACTGTCAGTTTCTCTATTGCCCTTAGTTTATTGACTACACATGGAAACTGGAACACGTACGATGAAACTTGTGGCTTACATTCTTGTAACACTGGCCTTCGTGATCTTCAAAGTTTCCATGGCCTGTTTTTTTTTTTTTTTTTTTTTTGGCGGACATGCAATATGCGGGCCATGACCTGGAGGGTCGGTCGCCTCTGTGGTTCACGGTCATCCAGTGTCCAAAATCGTATCCCAGGCACCTGGCTGGGAGACGCTCCACTCTGCATTCTGGTCGCATTTTCTTCCCAACAAAAGCAACTCATTACGAGACAGAGGAAGGCGACCGACGGTCGAGAGGAACTGTACGTTCCCCGTTACATTCACGGGTGCAGCCGTATGAGAGTATCGGATAGGTTCACAGTTGTGAATCTAAAAGAAAATTGTGCTATAGGTGTCAGCACGCAGCATTTACGAAAGGGTTGGTAAGATGCTGTTTGGGTCAGGAAATAATATTCATGTCAACTGTGGTTTTTCTTTAGGCAAAT
Organism: Zootermopsis nevadensis; assembly: GCF_000696155.1. The sequence goes on from NW_019059629.1 coordinate 543,208, forward strand.
AGATGAGATTTTTAAGTTCTAAGAAAGCGGACAACGATATTGGTCTTCTGGGTATGACCTACTACAAGTCCATCCAACGTCACAACCTAGAAGACTAACAAAGACAAGACAACATGGCCTTCGTGATTTATTTATCGACGTTGCTTTAACTACAAAGGTCGGCGCAGATGTGAGATTTTGTTTTCAGTGCTGTAAAAATTTACTTTGCGATTCTCTTGGTTATGAGGCTGTGTGTACCTGAAGGTGATTACCAACGTTTCCGAGGTACGTCTCTCCTCCAGCTCAACTTCCACGCTGAAGAATGGGTCAAAATCCCCCCGAAACAATAGTAATCACATACGAGACAACATGGTACCATAAACCAGAAAACGCCAGTCAAATATTTGTTTAAATAAATTCTATAATAAATAGTTCTATAGCTAAGAATGCCCAACAACGCGTGTTTTTCTGGCAGAAGAGTTACAGGATGACAGCCTCACTTCATTATTGCAACTATAGAAAAAATTGACATTCTATCTACAATTCTTTGTTTCTCACTACTTTAAAATCGGAAACCCACTTCATCTTTTATTTATTTACAAGCTCGTAAAATCAAGACTCTTCCGTTATGTATTCTTCTTCTCATCTTTGTTTCTGTTTAAATGATTTACAGATGGAATAAAACGAGTCGAGTTTACACCTCGGTTCGTCTTATCCAAACAAGCATAGGCCAAGGCGTTACCAGAGTCGTCTTTAGGTCTAAACCACAAGAAACGCCTCTGTAATGATCCAAGTCTCCAACGCGAAACAGAACACAATACTTTCCTGCCTTCACGTGTATCAACAATCAGAATCATCATACTCATGTCAAGTTGAGGTCACGGTTAGGTCTAGGTCATGTCAAGGTCACGACAATATCGCATTAATAGTTTGCCGAATATAGGCCTTTCAAATTTTCAAGGTCATTTCAAGTTAATTTCTTCTCTCGCTTATTTCTGCCGAACTGTAGGTATATTTGTGCCATACTCATGTCAAGTTGAGGTAATTTTAAGGTCTTTCAACGCAAGCACAGGCTACAGGAGATAAAATTTTCAGTGAAAAATAAATTAACAATTGCAGCTGAAAAGTGAAATGTGAGGTACCTTTCCTATAAGACACTGTTGCTCACACAAGGGCTAATGTATTGTAACACACAAAAGTAACACATTATACAAGCACAAATACTCAAAAGTTGTTAAGTCAGAATGAGCAACATGGCTACAGGTATGACGTAAGCAATCACCAAAGAGATTTGCAACGCGCAAAATGCCACATCAACACTGAACCATGCATTTCCAAGAAAGCACTAATGAACCTTGGCCATGTTGAGGCCATTTCTGTTATATTAAGGCTGACAATCGGGTGATGACCTTCCGATATGTGGACTTCGATTACGAAATGCTGCTTTCCGATGGCGGGCTCTTGTGAACACGGCAATGAACTTTTCACTAGCTGATCGACTATTATTTTCTCAGCAAGTACTTTGCTCCATGAATTTAGTAATGTGTCGAATACTAAAAAAAGTATGAAGATTCGCCATTTCTTACTCTTATGCAGTGTCACATCTGTAGTGAAATAAACTTTGCAACATTGGGCCTGTATATACCATATAATAACTAATCACAAAGGTCAATAACGTATGTAAATTAGCAAAGAACGTGTTTGGTAAAATGCTGCACTCCTCTGGAAGACACCGCTCACTCTACAGATCACTTTATAAAGGTTACTTCCTTTCTCACAGTAGAGGTAGCCATACAGAAAACACAAAAGTCTTTGGCGGTTGCCTGATGGCCTTTCCTGTTCTTGTGAACAGCGATTTCTCCGGTTTCCTCTTTACTGTTCTCTCTGGAAGGTCTTTGTCTTATGTTCTCTTCATTTCTGGAGACGTTTACCATTTTGGAAATGTAATATGGGAGACACCTCCATTTCTTTCACTTACCAAGTAGCTGATTCTCTCTTGGAAAGTAATCTTCAAATATTCACAAAAGCCAACACACAACGTTATTTCTCTTTGTGGCAGTGAATACGTCATTACGTCTTTAAGGACGAAGTTGTTAATGTGTTTTCTGTTCCCTGCAGTTCCACTATTTGTTACACAAGTTAGTAGCGTCCAAAGAGGAAAGGAATGTATTATGGTAATTGAAACAACATACTGAGCGGGTTTGCACAGCGGTAACATGATGGAGCGCAATGGAAAACCTGAGGCCACATACATGTCATATGGTGGCCGCGGATGAGCCTAAAATAATTCTAGACGAGATGACAAATAGAAAAGTATTCTGTCTCTATTCTGACTCACAGAACTACGCAATAAAACACAACTCGTTCCCATTATAAAAAGCACTTGGCCAATATTGTTTAGGGAAATATTCGCTGTTTAAAGTGAGAAACATACAAAATCAAGAGAAATATTCCGTGGGCAAAATACACACTGTTTTGTGGCAAGGCAAGTGGTACATATACTTGCCCCCTACATTGAAATGTTCGACCTCCATTCATTCGTCTATGAGCGTGGTAACTCAGGAGGTGACTTGCTCATGTTAAACTGAAACCGTGGTACGAAGTTGCTGGAACTCACATTATGTGGACTAAACAAACCTCGATAAAGCAATGGCTCTCAAACGAAGTTTTGGTAACAGTCACCATTATCCATACTCCAAACTATCCACTGCAATCAATATTAACGGAAGTTTCTAGGGACATTTGTTCTAGGACTCTTAATGCAGATGATCAAATATATGTACGAAACATAAAACAAATTGAGAAAGTAAAATCCTTCCCAGAGTTGAGGAAATAATATACACTTTACGTGACGGCAAGTGGATGGCGTTATTTACTCAGTAGCAGAGGAGTTAGATGTACTAATGACGGTAGTTTCGTTTCTTTCTTTTTATGATCTTGGACACCTAAAGACCAACGCGTCATTTGTACAAGCTTTGTATCGAGGATGCGGACACCAGAGGCTTGTTCCTCAAAAGGGCCAGTTCTGTTGTTCGTAATTTCGCTTATCTTTCATGTGGCAATTTTCGAAACAGATCACAACTTACAGCTACACTTGGTTCGCTGTGCGGTCACTGTAAGCACAAGACACTTCTCTCCTGGCGGAACGTTACTAATATCTGTACCAAACTGCAGTGCCAGCTCAACACATGATCGTACAATCGGCCACACTCACGAGGAATCGAAGATTTATGATCAAATAGTGAAGGGGCTGCAGCTTCAGACACGGTGGCCAATTGTAATCTCGAGACCTGGACCCATAAAACACGAAACGTCACATCTCAAAGATCATAGTTACGTCTTAATCACGTGTTTTCAGGTCACGCTTAATGATGTGCTTCGGAACCTGGAGGAACAGCTTAATGCTTTGAAGGTACGAAAATCGTGGAACCCGAGGGGTCAGTTCCTGGTCCTGACCACTGAAAAGCACTCCTCAGGCAGACTGCTGGTGCGAAAGGTGTTGGAACTGCTTTGGAGTTTCAAGGTACTTAATGCAGTAGTTGTGGTACCAGAACTTCCTCAAGCACTGGTTCTGTATACTTGGTACCCGTACCAGTCACGTGACGTCTGTACCCATGTGAAGGAGGTCGCACTGGATTCATGGCTTTTCGAGAACGGCGGTCAATTGGTATCGAACACTACTCTGTTTCCTCTAAAGATTCCTTACGATTTGAAAGGATGTAATATTACTATATCTGCACTTCAAGTAGAGCCATACACTTTCCTGTCAAAGGCAGATAATTCTGAGGTCGCATGCAAAGATGGGGTAGAGTGTCGATTATTACAATTCATAATGGACAAGCTGAATATGAGTTTTGAGCTGAAGTCACCAGGTGAAGAAATGTGGGGGGATAAGCTAGAAAACAATTCGTGGTCAGGGATGAAAGGTCACTTGTATAAGAATATATCTGATATCGCATTTGGAGCCTTGCTCTTGGAGGAAGAATTGTGCAATGTATTCGAATGCACTAACAGCTACATTGAAAATTATTCATTCTGGAACCTGCCACGTTCGGAAGAGGTTGCGAAGTGGAAAGGCGTGTTCCGGGTCTTCAAACCAACTACTTGGTTAGCCTTTGGCGCGGTCTGTTTCGCAGTTGTTCTTCTACTGTGGCGAATAGCACGCAATAACAACGCGGTTTCATCACATACATCATCGTATGCAAACTTCTGCAAGTGTTTTCTTAACGTGTGGGCGGTGGTGCTTGGTGTATCGGCGTCAGAAATGCCCCGGACTTCAAGGCTGAGATCGCTGTTTCTGATTTGGCTGTTCTATTGCCTTCATATGGACACCGTCTATCTTTCATACCTGACAACTTTCATGATTCATTCGGGTTATGAACACCAAATTCAAAATGTCGAAGAGCTGGTAGATTCTGATATGGAGTACGGCTACAATAAAGGCTTTGACAAATATTTTAACGATCTGACTGATCCAACAATGGTAAAGATGCTGCGTCATCGGAAACACTGTGATGGTTATGGAGTCGAATGTTTACGAAGAATGACCAAGAATAAAGACTTCGCACTGCTTGCGACGAGCTATTTTATGGAATACCAAATCTCTCGCGACAACGTTCTACAGCCAGGCAAATCTCTATTTTACACTTTCCAAGATGGGTTCCTCAGAAACAGTTTCGTTTTTTACCTGACTAAAAGAAGTCCATTGCTGGAAAGGATCAACACCATCATCAGGCACGCGGCCGAAGGCGGGTTCCTGGACCAATGGTGGAGAGAGATGAAGACTTCTTGGATACTGAGCAGTGCCATGGATATTCAAGAGGAATCCTCCACACTTACTTTGTCACATCTACAATCTGCGTTTGTTATCCTGTTTCTAGGACTCGGATTGTGTCTCGTTGTATTCGTAGTTGAACTGGCCTGTGTCTACGGCTTAAAAAAAAACGCGTAAGCACTGTTTTTTATTTTATCAGTTCAAAGTTTTACGGACAACAGCACAGCAGTTCTGAGCATTTCTTGCATGGTCTTCCGACCCACATAAGCCATCTGCAAACTAAACTGTACGAATTGGTTGTATTTAAGAACTCGCAGATCAAGGTAAGTACAGTCAATAAAGTGACTACGTCCCGTCTGACCAAGGACTGCCGATGGCGAACTTCGGAAACTCTGCCTTGTTGACTGGTGACGTAAACTAAACAGTTGTACAGTACTGTACATGCAGCCTCTCCCCTGCCTTCTCTGCTCCCCTCCAGAGCCAATGTACAATGTAAACATGCACGAGCGACCTCACACGAAATCGACAATTTTTGGTCAGACGGGGTATAGCTAAGTACTGGGCGAGTGAGGGTAGATTCCCAGCAGGAACCGTGGTCTTTTCTTGGACACCACGCCCAAACCAATATTTTGGGCAAGGTACATAGTCACAGATTACTATTATTTTCTTTGTTTTTCGTTCAATGTACAATGTGTAGAAAAGAGTTTCAAATACAAGGCGTAGATTTTACGCCGAATTATAGTTCGTGTTGTGTTTCTTATATGCGACAAGTCGTTTAACAGAATGAAGATCTACACTGAAAGCAAAAGTCACACTCGGCCGAAATTGACAAAAATTAAACATGCCAGCAAACTTTAAGTGTAAACCTCCATAATAATACTCAGTATAGTCGAAATCTGCCTTGTCCGACGGACTTATAATTACTTCATAATTTGGAAAACTTCAAAGAATACAGAAACTTTTTTCATGTAATATTTTCCTTATGAAACAAACGAATAAATATAATTAAGTGTAATGGTTTCTGCACCTAACAATCACATCCAGCCATCGAATACTCCTCACGCGTAACGTTTAGAGCTCCGTTTCAATATTATTATACCATATAAGCCTAGGTAATTTAGCTCAAGGTACCTCCCTCGGCAGAATGAACACGATAAAGAACCTATATATAGTGTCCACTAGGATGTAGATGGTTAATGGCCGTATACACGTGGTCAGACCCTCAACAGTGTACCACCCGAATAGCAAATAGTCTCTGTTGGTACAGCCTAAGTGGTTCACTGTCCAACAGGCTGCCCTCAGATCTTACAAAGCTCCGTGTTAGTAAATAAAACCAGACAAGGCAGACTCTCCCGTGTCCCGTCCACCGGCGCAGCTAGTAGCAAGCCAGGATGACAATTATCAGTGCAATTAGATGCTTATTTTTTCTCATAATATCGTCTGATACAAGAATGTACAGATCATCACAGTCACTAACGAACCCAGAGTATTTGGTTGGAATCTCTGGCGCCGAAACCGACCACTTTTGAGACTTTTCGTGACTTTTGTTACTTCATTTCCTTCTTTGCATTTTACAATTTATCATCCAGAATAATGACGCTTTACGGCCCAATAAAATCTGACACCTTGGTCTAACGAGAAAACGGGTTCGGAGTGACTTTACTTTGACCTCTTGCATCGTTAAACTAATACATTTTTCGTTATTTAAGAAACTGGATGCTCTAATAAAACCTGAGAGTTAATTCAGTCAAAAATTACCTGTTTTTAGAACCAAAAGGTTCATTCCTCATTCACAAAAGTCCGCCACTGGTCTCTACCTTGAGCCAGGTGAATCTAGTCCAAACACTCTTACTTACTTTAAGATACATTTTAATATTATTAGGTGAATCTAGTCCAAACACGCTTACTTACTTTAAGATCCATTTTAATATTATACTTATATCTTCGCCTAGTTCTCGTAAGCGGTCTCTTCCCTTCCGGGTTTTCAGACTAAAATTATATGGGAGAACATTGACAGTGAAGAAGGTTCTGACAGCATGCACATCCTGACTTGGAATCTTCAGAGGATTTCGTTTACAACGGGACAAAGCCAGAGGAGTGTTATACAGCGAACAGCCATTACTGGAACATCAGGTGGTTCACGAGATCACAGTGACATAACAAGGCTGTGTACAAACAGGTCAACTGCCTACCAGAAGTGAAAGTGTCTGTCCGCGAATACACAATCTAAGAAGCTGGCGTAAAAACCGTACAACAGTCATCGAAACGAAAATGATGGGCAATGATAAAACAGTCATCTTCGATTGCCTCTTAGCGTATTAGACACCGATTTTTAAGTACTTGTGTTATGTAGCGCCGAACGTTGTAAATTATGAAAAGGAATGTTCGTCTGGGCGAACTGAGAAAAACCATCACCCAACCATTGAGCTAAAATTTTATAGATGCACTACCGTTTGAGATGTAGGAATTTTAAATGAACTGCGACGATCAATGTTGTCATCAAATGTTCCCGTACACTGCGGAGTGTTTCCTGAAGTGGGGGTCTGAACCCTCAAAACCACGCCCCTAATGTAGTGGACGATGAAAATGATAGGTGAGATGCCTGGCCAAAGTCGAACACTAGAACGTTGAGACATGAAATAACAGCCTGCATACAAGCAGAAATATTTTCGTCTTTTATTTATATGCCTTCCGACGGTACAACAGAAAATGAAAAGGATTGCAAAGAAAATCGCTGAGAGAAAACTCCGTTTATGCCAAGAAAATACAGGTTGTCCCATAAATATGTATGCACATAACCATTACACACGTCAGCATTTTATATACATCTTTTTTGGGACACCCGGTATATAGGAGATTCAGGACGACGGCTTAAGACCTGAATCACCGAACACATAAAAGTGGGAGATACATCAAAGTCTAAAAGAGCAGAGCCTTTCAAGGAATGAGGACCGTTGAAAACAATAGGATAAAACAGAAACCATCCTCAGGTGGAAGATTTGAGGTCCAGACTGCGGTTGCCAAAGACCACATGGCATCACAACCCAAGAAAAACAACAACGTTAGGAAAACAGGATCACCAGCTAGTTGAGGCGCCCGCTAATCACCAGAACAACATAACAGTTCATCAGTAAAGCAAGGCCAGCCGTGGGTTTAATTCGGTGCTCTCTACTACCGTAAAGGAAATGGTCGTGTGTGTAAAATACGACGAGTTTTAAGGACACACACGTGGAAAGAAAATACGAAAATAAAACTTTCAAATTCTGATTTACACTGTCACAGAAACTAAGAATCAACTTCATGTCACAATATTACTAACTAAACTTACATGGCAGCACAGCCCCTACATGGCGTAAGAGTACAATATTTACAAATTATAAACAATACATTGTCCTCTGCGCTTTCTAAATTACAGTTCTTTATTAGCTGACCTTTTCAATTTTTTACGCATACGGATGACCTTGGATGGCTACAGATTATCGTAAACCAGAAAGTGTTTGTTGTTGTTGATCAGTGAAAGGTCTTGAGACTCCTTCTCCTACGTCATTACAGACACAGAAGTGGAAATGTTGAGAAACACCGACAGTAGGCGACAGGCCAGACGTACGAAGAAGAGGGAAGATGAAGACAGAGAACTGAAGGAAGAGAGATAAAGGAGAACAAAACGAGAAGAGGATGGATGAATTAAAATGAGAATAAAGAACAAGGGAGTAAAGTCGTAACGTAAGAAGAGATGAGGCAGGGAGAGAATGAGAAGAGTGACCCTGACGACGGCGGCAGTAAGCTCCTCTGAATCCAGTCAGGGTCTACAAGACTACACAGCGCTACAACTCAGTTTTTATTATTTATTTATAGTTTATTTAACAACGCTTTTCCAGAAGCTCAGACTATATAGCGTCGAATGAAAAGACGCCCGTCTTCATATACATGATGTAAACCAGTGGTGTTCAACCTGGGGTACGCGTACCCCTGGGGGTACGTAAAAATTAAAAAAATTATGATAAACACTGAATAATCAGTAATGTAATTTATTTTAGATGTAGATTATATACTACGTATAATTTGAACTATACGCATTTGGGGGTACAAAGTTGAAGAGAAATTATATCTGGGGGTACGCGAACAAAAAAGGTTGAATACCGCTGATGTACACACAACATGAAAACTGTAAGACGAATATTCTTGTATGAACGAGGTGACATCGTAGTGATGACAGTTACGTACGAGTATTCCCTGACGTCTGACATATTTTAAATTCTGTATATTGCTGCTAGTTCCTACGAACGTAAGCTGACGTTGTCATTCACATATTTTCCCCTACCGTTTGTCTACAATATGGTGTTGATGGTAACCACTACTCTTAAGTTCCTCTGCACCCCTAAGGGATCCAGTGAGTGGATGTTTATTGGTTCCGGAAGTGACGCTGTCACCTGTCCAGACACTTGCTTCACATGCAAGAGGGGCTTAACTACAACCCCCTGTATGTACTAGTGTAGCATATCCAGAATCTTTAAGAACAGGTCACAAATAGCCTACCTCATACTAATCGTATTAATCTTGTTAACTCCACACCTTCTTACGCCTTTATATTGTTGTAGAGAAAAACAGATGGCCCACTAAACAGTTGAAAGTAGCTTGGGGAGTCCAGATTTCAAAACGAATTCAAAGTTTGATGCTGTAAATTTTGGCCTTTGCTTGTATTACCTACAATCTGATTACATCGGCTAGCGTTGTTGGTTCGATGCATACGCAGTCTTGCTAACTGCGTGGCCAAATCATAAAGGTTTTGAGGCATACAAAGTTGTCTGAGCCCTCTGGGAAACCCCTCTGCTAACATCCCATATACCACACATTACATAGCTCAGGCTTACCGTAATTGCCACGAAATTAAATAATTATTTTCGTAATTTATGTACCTTATAGATTAGATTTATTTAGTACTGAGATCAGTAAAAGAAGTGCCACCTCTGAACAGATGTTAATTATTTGCGATTTTTAAACAAAGCAAATTACACATTTCCATGGAAACAAGCCATTAAAAGGGGCATCTGCGATATACGACGAATAGTTCAAGTAGCCAGATGGTTGACTGCCGTGTTCACAAGAGCGTACAGCTGTCCCCTACCTTACATCTGATCTGCATCCTCAATATCTATTTTCTTAATACAAATTTTAATATTACATTCCCAACTATAACTATGTCCCTTAAGTGATTTCTTTTCAGGTTCGTCGACTACTATTTTGTAAAAATTTATCATCACGCCCAAAAACCGCCAACTTCATCCTCTTGGTGAGAAGCGTAAATTAAGAATAGTGATTATAACAGGACAAAACTTGGATCGATGATGTTCACTTACAGCAAGGAACCTGGGTAGAAATTCCATAACGAAAAAACTACGCTCATACCTTCGTACTGTTGCGACTCTGAGGTACATAAATAAGTCACCCGAAAAAAACGCGGAAGGCGGATCGTTGGCCTTGATATTCGGCGATGAAGATAGGGTGGAAGGTAATCTCGAGTTGCAACCTTCCACCCTGAGGGATCACGGAATTCAAATTACGAGCTACCACCCCTCGGCAAACGAATACTCCATGCCTCAAGACACCAATAATAACCTTTCCGGGTAGCCGAGCATCTTGGAGCCAATGAAATCAGTATCAACCTGAGGCAAGTATTCCAAAGTTTATCCCGCTCGTTCCTTGGACCTTACGTAATTATTAATTGAGCCAATCTCAGGGATCGTTAGTGACACTTCACTTATTTCGTAAATTGGGAATATTCGATGTTAACGCCTTGACAGGGGAAAGGCAGAGGCGATGACAGAAGAAAGTGTTGTTACTTGGAATTAAAACTTAAAATAGCACGAATACAACAAATGTTGCCAAAACTGAAGCACAGATATTAAAAAGTTTTAGGAGCTGTTAAGAGACGTTTCAGATTAGATACAATCAAAATAAACTAAATATTATTTCGACAGACCTAGACACGAGGATATTAAAGCGATTTTTTTAAAAACACGATGTAACAGCCTTCATTACACAGGATCAGGCTATATGCTAATGACGGGCTTCAGTTAATAGGACTATTGACAGTCTAGTTCTGTAAAACACATGAATTCGTTGACCAGCCGAGTAATTATCATGAAAGATTTTGCATCAAGCATTTGCTTGTTTAGCTGTTTATTCTGGTCTGAAATACGAAAAGAATAATGAACCCCATATTAATGCTGTTGTACTTCCATAATGAGACATACGTTATGTGGTAAGTACAAATGTCCATACTGCATTTACACGACAGAAACGTTACGCGTCACGAACCTATTGAGTACGTTCATAAATATTAACTTTTTCCGTTTCTTTATGGTTTATTTAACGATACTGTCCATAGCTCGAACTATATACCGTATAATAAATATTAACGTACTGAATGTACCCTGTCAGTCACTGTACCGTCGTCAAACACCTGTAAATCTGTAAATCTAACACCTGTGACTCAAAGTGTTGTATTTATACAACATATAACAGCGTGCGGCCGAGTCAACACGGTTTAATAAAGGCTGGTTACCCTTCCTTCTGCGAAGATAACCTCAAAGTCCCCGCCAATAGAACAGACAAGATTCTGAAGATGACGGTCTTTTCGGGCGAAGCAACGTGCTGTCTCGGAGATATTGTCCGACGTTTCAGAAGACAGAGAAGTTCATACTCGTAGCTGTGAGAATCTCAAATCTCAGATTGGTTCCTGATCAATGAAGGGCAAAAGAAAAGAAAAGGAAGAGATTAATTAGCTCTAGGAGAATTCAAAATGCATACGAGGAGTGTGGAACCAGCTGGTAGGCCGTGTAGTCTAACTTCTACCAGACTACACGGCGCTACAACACAGAAGACAGCCAGCCATTTTCGGACTCACAGTCGTGAAAACCTCAAATACTGCTGACTACTAGGGGTTAGAGGAACGCTCAATAGCCCTCATATTTCTTTCACAAGCAATCTACGTCAGGTACAAAGAAATGGTACCCCCCCCCCCTCCAAACTGTTACTTGAGATAACCGTGCATATACGCTCAGAATTTTACCCGCAATACACAACCTGTACCAGTGGTAGTAGCTCATCTCGTCTCATATCTGATCATTCCTGGACCCCTTTCCTTATACCTGCATAAAGAAAATAACACTAATTTTTCAACTGTCGCATAAAATGTGGTTACGTGACATGCACTGATGCCGATAATGACCGCCGACGAAGACACTGAAGCTGATCCACTGTCAAATTAGCGTTTCCGCTTTTTTCCCATCAATTAAAGTCGACCTACAAAACAAGTAAACCCAACGAGAGGACGAGGACGGAAGGGGCTGTAATGAAGAAATTGCAACACAGACACCAAAGCTCGAGAGTCCCTGTTTCGAATCCTGGTATCGTGTAAGGTCTTTCGTTTCCTCGCCAAGTCCAGACTGGCTGTTAGGTCTACTCAGCCTCCTGTCCAGTGGGTACGCTCTCATTCTGTCTTCGTAACCCACTAAAACTAAAGCGAAAGATTACGTACGGAAACCCCTTCTCGTAAGGTTAATTATACTCCATGCAGCGTAACTTTCCAGGGAAGAGAAAAATTTCGATTACGTTCAAACAGTGGAATAAATAACGAAACGGAGTTACGCCGCTACTGCCCGCAAGCGACAAGTAATACTACAAGTAGACATGCACAATATTATCTGCAGGAAAAATTTCCCCTGGGAGTATTCATTATCATAACCTGTCCGTACAGTGACAACACTCTTCGTCATTATGCATGAACAATAGATTGTCTCAAAGGGTCCGAGGTTCACTTTTCGGGGTACATTTTCAATTACTACAATTTGTACTATGAAAGTAAGTTCCTGTATTCCAATTATAAACTGCACTACACTGAAAAATCCCGGACACTGCTACACAAACAGATGTTCGTAATTATAAATCATTAGCCATTAATAACTCGCGTGGGGTCACTGAGACTCCTGATTAGTGACATAGCGATACCAGATGGAATTCATATCAACATCTAACTGGGGTTACAATTAACTCTTTGATGTGACAGCGTCATCAGATCGGGAATATAACTACCCCTATCTGGAGCCAAAGTTGTCCCCTGACCGGGGTCACGGTGACCTCGTGAGATATTTTCTCCATGAAATTTCCCGATTTTTATAAAACCCCACGGTTAACTATCACGATCACAGGATCTAGATTCAGCATTCAGAAAATAAATAGTGAATCGACGAATCACAGACTACTGTTTTCAAACAGCACGCAGTACACCTGCACCTGAATGACTGTAACACGGCCTGACAAAATCTGAATGATTACAGACTGTTTACTTGCAGCTACGTTCCTATTTCCGGAGCCGAATACAGACGTGCTCAATGGGGTTACAGGTTACCGGAAATTAAAACTGACCGCTACTAGACACTTTCAATACACGTCCACCCAGTATTCTGATTAATTTCTGTACATCTACAAATCACTGTTACCCGATCGAATGGAGTGGACGGCCTGGGTTAGGTTTCTGGCCCCGGGGAACTAAGACTTTATTACTACCTGCACGTTAGCTCTCTGGCCTCCCATCCCTTCCATAGAGTTAATTAATATAGGCCTACCTTTCTATAACAGTTCTCTACTGGCCTATGGCTGTCGTAATGTTTGGTCATTAGTGTCCGTTATAGGGAAGTATCGTAATATTGATTGCCAGGGTGTGGTCTCCACGGTAGTTCGATGTTAATATGAAGTATGCATCGGGGTTTGGGAGTTTTCACATTCCTGTGCCTCCCTTTATTGGAAAAAATGGTTAAAACATACCGGGCCGTTGGACAGTTGGTTTATTAGATCTGGAAGGGCGACTTCAACTACTACTTTAAATTAATTTAGAACATTAAAACACCTTAATATCGAATACAAAGGCCGGAACTTGTATAAAAATTACAAATCACAACTGTGGGACTGAAGTTAGTAGAATGCTGAAGGCCGTGGCAGGTATGAGAAAATTACTTTCGAAAACAAAGCGTGATGCCGGGTAGTCATGGGAACGACTACATGTATCATGGATGTGACGTCAAATGCTCTATTCGAAATTATCTGGTCATGTAACGTGATTAGTTTAGTGGTACTCTCAAATACAAAGGGCACAAACATTTTAAAAATTTTGTGTAGAAAGGTGGGAAGTAATGCATGTTGCGTTGTATAAAACTTAATTCGTTTCCAAATACAATTAATAAATATTTTTATAATTTTTTCATTGAAATATCAATTTGAACCTAAGGGAATCTACTGCATCTAGAAGCCAAAACACTGGACACCCCTGGCGGTGCTCCAATAGTATGGAAATTGTTTTTTTCGTATATATGGGCTGTGGTCACCAGAGCCGAATAAGAGGACCGAAGATGGCGGAGTTGATGGACCGAAATGATGACGTCAGAATACATTGCTTCAATAAACGCCCCATCATTTAGGTTTCATTCAAATGCCCTCTGGTCCACCACGTCTTTTTTATGTGGACGTTCTATTTATTCCCACGTTTTAAACTCATTGCCTCCTTGCAATCTAGAAATGCGTCCCCGCAGACAAAGCGGCTTTTGAACAGAAGCCCTGCCCCGCTTGCAGTCGAAAATAAAATGGAAAACTCTGACTACACACGGCACCATTCTGAACTAAAACAGTTCATCAGATTCCCAACCCCATGGAAAAGAGTTCTTCCCGAGAAGCTAAAACTCCAATTACATTAGGCGGTGATATTCGCTATTCAACGGCGAATTCTCTGACCCGGAAGCTGGGGGAGTCGAGAGTTACTTCACTTGTCTAATTAGACCAACGCTGGGCTAGTTTACTAGCCTAATAATCTTCTCGAAAATCTTATTCTGTTCCCTTTCCAATAAGCCACAACAACTGCTTCATGTTGGCTTTTATTCTATGCAGGTATTGTTAAAAATATTTTAAAGATTTGTAAAAGTCGAAAGGGAAGGAAGTTGGTAACTTAAAATTTGTATTCAAATATTATTTCTCCCCACGTTACATAGAACAGGAGATTTTCAAAAATATTTTAAAATCTAATATCTATCTCCCCCCCACGTTCCATAGAACAGGAGATTTTTCAAAAATATTTTAAAATCTAATATTCCACTTCTTCATCTTGATTGCACTAAAAAAACTGTTTTAATCCCGTGCCAATTTCAATCTCCTTCTTAATTACACACAACGAATTCACTACCTCCGAGTAAATTAGCTGGCAAGTATCGATAAAATATGGAATATTTAAACTTCACCAGCTAGCGAGTAGGCGAGCAACGAATAAAATCCATTACCTGGTCAGCCTGACAATAAGTCGCTGATTTTTATGGAACTTAATGGTTCACCAACTATCCACAAAATCCCACGCCAGGTAAATCCAGTCCATATCAAGATCAATTTCATTAGTATAACTTATAGTCGTTTATCTAATTAAAGTGTTGAAGCTGTGTCTAAGATGCGAAGATACCATCCCACATACGTATAGATTCATTATTCAAAACCTTTGTGGGTCCTGTCACATTTCATTCCATTGTACGCAGCCTCAGAAGCCGTGCTGGTTACATACTTCTCGTTACGTCATAGTATTTAATCACTTTCTGGCGATCTCGGTGGAAGTTTAATGTTCATTTCATTTGTCAGAAGCTGCAAAATAAGGAACAGAACAAGAAAATAAAAATAAGAACTGAGCAGGCAGGCGCCGTGTTAGTGCGGCAACTTCTCAGACAACAATGTCGTGCGGTGAGTCTAAACACAATGACTAGGGGCTAATATAAACAACGTAATACTGAATTGAGTTTCGAATCTCTGTTAATGTGTAGGTGCCTTCAAGTAGCCGTTTGGGCTCCAAGTCCGGAAGGAAGGAGAGATGGCGGATGTCTGAAGCAAATACAGGTTTATAAAGATGGTGAACAGACCGAAACATGGCTGAGAAGGTGATACGAAGTCTGGTCGCACTTTAAAAGAGTGAAGGACCTTGTGGGACTGTTCGTCCTTGATACGGATCGACGATGGCATGGCGGTAGGGCCGTACTTTGCTGATTGTACAAGAGACACCAACTCCCAGCCCACGTCATGATATATCGCATTATATGAACCACTTCCTGGCGTGTCTTGAAAAGGAGAATCAACAGCAATTTTAAACTCGAGCAATTTACGTCACGAGGTCATGCGCAGAGAATATACATGGCTTGAACGTGTATGTAAGAGTGGTCTAAAGCACTGCCAATGATAAACACCCACGGGCGCGAATAAACCCCTGGTTCGGAATCGCTGACTTAAAAAAAAATCAGAAGGAAAAAATGGTTTATTTAAAAGTGGATGTAGACATTCAGTAAATGTTTTTGAATGCTGTTTTAGTTATTAACTTCATAAAGGCATGGTTGCACATGGAGGGCAAGCACACTGCCTTATAAAGCACTGCGTGGGATCCACCATCTGACCTACTGAAGAACTGAACTGACGGACACAGTAGCACAGTACAGGCTGGCTTCGTCCATACGTCGACAGGCTGAGGAACAGTAGTGCCACAGCAGACAAGAACGGCGCGAAGTAAACAAACAATACTACAGTCCACGACTGTAATCTTGAGA
Organism: Zootermopsis nevadensis; assembly: GCF_000696155.1. The sequence goes on from NW_019059629.1 coordinate 559,582, forward strand.
CTTGCGGGGTGAAGGAGGAAAGATAGCGTCTGCCTTTAACGCTACGGACTTCCTGCATTCCTTGCAAGTCTCAATATTACAGTCGTGGACTGTACTGGCTGGACTGACAGTGATCGAATCCCAGCAAGGGCCTTATCATATTCCTTTCTACGTGTAATAACCCACAAACAATAACAAAGTCTTCCTTACAAGTAAAAGAGGCCGAACGACAAGATTGAGCGGAGTCTAAACTTCACGTCCCGTGTATGAATTCAATTCGTGGCATTAAATACTATATCCTTATATGTACACCCCTAGGCTCATATAAGTCTACTAGAAGAGTATTCAAAGTTTCATTTAAAAAATACAGTAAAATCTGTTTTTTCCCAGAATACAAAAGAACCCAAACGCTTTGCCGCTATAGTCACCTTACTTTACACGAAGGTAAAATCTAATTTTAATTATTTGCCTAGAAAAAATAAGGAAAACTAGGACAACAGACCTGAAACCTTGAGGTTGTTAGTACGAAACAGGAAGCGATGATGGGTTTCGTAAGTTGTTTCCGTGAACTGAAATTTAAATCATGGGCAACCTGGGGGTTGGACTACGCTTCGGTAACAAGTTCCGTGTTAACGTGGCTGCTAAGGTCAGACACCTGCAGCGCCTCCGAAGTCTGCCATTTTCCTCGTAGTTACCACAGCCTCGGCTTCTCATCTTACTTTATTATGTCTGCAGAAGAGCGCGCTGCAATAAACGAGGCCCCACGCCTCCCTCCGTACTCAGAGGGGAGGAGTTCCTTTCAGGGTGGTTGTGGCGAAGGGTGTTAGCTTTACATCATCCTAATAACATTTGGTTGACACTTCGATAACGTAGAAGCAATCAGTCTTTTTACGCGGAGAATTGTAAAAGTATTTTCGGTCGCCTCCTACTAGAAAAGTAAGAGAGACGCTGAAAAACAAAGAAGCAAAAGGAGAAGGGGGGGATAACAAGAGATCGAAACAAAAGAACACGCAAGATTTAGAAACAATGAAGACAAAGAAACAAACAAACAACGAAGATCAAAAAGGAAAGAAATATCAGGGAGAGATCAAGAAACAAAGGGAGTGAGAAAGAAAATTTCCCGAGAGAGAACAAGAACAAAGTAAAAATGAAGGAAAATAACAAAGGTCGATATTATCAACGATAATATCTCGAAATGTGTTGCACGTGACAGAGCCAGGTCACACGTCATCACGCCACTGAGAGTCATCAAGAGCACGGCAGACTGCAGATGCCGATACAGAGGGGTCAACCGACCCTCCCAATGGGTGGTTACGCCCCACCCATCTAATAACTGCAGGGTGACGGCCAGGATTCCCCATCAAAAGCAGCTTGCCCTCCCGGACCAGTTACTTCCATCGCCTTCCAGTGGCTGCGTCATTCCGCGAAACAAGTTTATATTTGAAATCCGAGGAATCCGAAAAATGTCTCCGTTTTAGACAGTCTTCCAAAATCTCATTTACAGGTCCCAGGACAAAACTGCATTTGGGCCTACGTCACACATATTGAAGTGTAACAGAGTTTGGAGATTAATTATGTTTGTATTAATAATCAGCGCCTAGCAGTGCGCACCACACATAACTACGAAACTGACTGCAGTGAAGTTCACCCGTATCCTTCTATGACCTCTATTTCTGTACTCATTTATTTCTCTCGCATTTCTCACTTCCCCACGGAATGGGCTCAGAAAAAAGCCCAATGGCACTGTCAAACATTCTGCTTCTCCTACAAGAAAGTTAGTTTATGTTGTTATTTTGCGGGTAAACTGGTTACATCTCTTGCATAGTATTGTGAAAGTACCAGGTTCAATTCTTGGCCCTGATACCAACCATCCTGACAGAGGTTTGTCGTGAATTTCCTCATTCCCTCGGAACAGATTCCAGGATCGGTCCTTAAAATAGGTCATCGACGCTTCCTTCCATATCATTCCCAAATCTTTATATACTAATCAATGCGTTGGGTTAAGTTAGAATAGTTTAGGTCAGGTCAGGTCAGTATGTTGCCATAAACAGGTCTTTAAAATTCTCAAGGTCATATATTTTCACGCTTATTTCTGCCAAACCGTAAATACCTATTTGACCATATTCATGTCAAAATTAGGTCACGTATATGTGAGGGTCACACCAAAGTCACATCAAAATCGGCCCAATACTTTGCCAGATACAGGTCTTTAAAATTCTCAAGGTCATATATTTTTACCCATATTTGCCCCAAACCGTAAATACCCGGTTGACTATACTCATGTTAAAATACGAGTTACTTTGTGCGTCACAAATAAATAAAAACAGCAGCAATGTCACCTGCCCAGCTATTTTGAGTTTCAACCCGGGGTATCGAACTCCCACGTCTCATCCGGTGTGTGTGTGTGTCTGCGATGATGTATTCAGCCAGTTCGCTCGCGAGACACTCGGTCATAACCGACGTCTCTTTCCTCCCATTTTTCGACAGACTTATTACGACGCCTAACGA
>NW_019059629.1:562114-583811 GCF_000696155.1 Zootermopsis nevadensis
ATTACCGCAGCAGTTCTGACTGATTTACATTATTACCGAGTCAAGTGATTGCGAGGCTGCGTGCAAGAGTGAAATAAACGACCTGACATTGCATCAAATGTTAACGCTGAACGAGACTGTCTTCTGACGTTCAAAGGTGCTTGCTTACTTCCTAAATCATGAGAGCCCCGGTAATGGAAGCAGTAAGCTCCTCTGAAACGTCGGTCAGTGGTCTATCTACCAGACTACATGCTCAACATCCCAGAAGCCAGCCATCTTAATGTAGTCATCCTTTCAACTCTCAAAGTAAGGTGTGTATATATGTATGGTGTCAGTAACAGTTAAATTAACATTTGGTGGTGTAAGGATGGGAAAATAATTCTTGTTTACTGTATCAACACTCTCTGTGACACATCTGTCAGCTAAAACATCTTGGTGTGTTTCTTAATACGCGTCTGTTCTTGATACTGTTTTCCTCTACAGAATGTACTGTGCTCGGTTAGATTGAATGATGAATGTTTAAAATGCGTATAATGTTCTTTTTAAACATGTATATAGTAATAAAACTATCTATTTTGTGTTTAAGGACATGTATGGGGCCAGAAATATTGAAAATTGTCTTTCGGATTCCCCTGTACAATAAATAACGTGCATCGTCTGAGAAGTTGTAAAATTCAATAATCCAATACTTAGTAATTATTTTAAACTTCCAGTTGTTTGTGTGATTACGAATCTGATGAAAATTAAGCCTGCGTCTTCCGAGTCTTCTAATAATGAAACTTCCAATGGGGACAATGCTGTTTTGGAACATGGATTATATCTGTCTCTCATATTCACACTACAGTTGTGATTACTCTTGTATTTGATTTTAAATCTAGACCAGTGGTTTTGAAATTATTTGAGACTGAATTGTGATATAAGTTGCATAATTACCTGTAGTTCGATAAAAATAAATGTATGTATTTAAGAGAATGCGCTGATACACGAGGTGGAAAGCGTAAGGAACAGTAACAAGGACGGACAGTGATGTGAATGGAAACTTGGTTCTGGACGGCTTGAACTAGGGTCGGTTTTGGTTGTTTCTAGATGTAAGGGTTTCTTCAAACGCACGGTACAGAACAGAGAACCTGTTAATGATAAAAAGATTCTGCTATTTTAAACTGAAATAAAGACAGACAGTAGAGAACTCCAAACGATTAACCATTTTACATTTCTTTATGCATACATACAAAAAAGAAGGACTGTGATAGGTTATTGCCCGCATGTTATGATCTTTCTTTAGACAGGCGTAATATATGCAGACACCCGGTGTGTCCCGAATTTTAAAACCAGAGTCGAATCAAAGCTGACTTGAGTCGCTTTAGCAGACAATGCTGCTAGGAACGTAAAAAATCATCAATAGGAAGGGAAGATCCGGAGTTCCTTCATAAAGCTAGGCGACAAAAAAGTTCGTCCCTGTTACAGAAAACCTCTTCATGAAAGTCAAAATGACTGAGAATCCTAAGGTACTGAATGTCTGGAGATCTGATAGAGGGATGGGCAAAGCAATCAGAACGCATAAGAGAGAAAACCTGGAGGAAAGAAATAAGTTGAGAGATCAAAGCGAAGACGGGAAGATAATATTAAATTAAGAATGTGGACTGGATTCAACTGGCGGATATATCAACCACTAGCGCGCGCACCTTCAGTCTCTATCAAATGCGGGGAATTTCTTGATAAATGAGCGACTATAAGCTTTTCAAAAAGGACTCTGCTGCATGGAGATAACTTCTGAAACGTGTTTCCAAAATATAAAATTATGCTTCGACCTACATCTTTATTTATATCTCGGCATATTTTATGAAACTTCTTATATATACGTTCAGTATTCAGATAATATCGGCCTGATATATTTGCATGCAGAAGATTTCGCCGCCACGTGAAGGTCGCAGTCAGATATTTATTTGTATGAATTCTGCAGCCTGGCAGATTTTAATACATAACCGCCGCTGGGCGTAATATCTCCTCCACACGAACTACAATTTCCTTCATAATTTTCGATCTCGGCGTCTAAATGCGCTATAATAAATCGAGCGGAAATCCAGTGCAAAAACACTGAAGCAATGCATTCACACAGGCTGTTGCATGACTCTACAGTCCTCGTTTCCATTAATATGCAAAGTGCGAATAATCTTGTAACAAAGACCCCACTCCACCGGAAGTAACAGCTGAATAAGAGTAGGATACCTCCAGGACAACATTACGATATTTCAAGACCTTAAGAAAAAAGTTAAAAATGTGATTAATTTTATAACGAGGGCATCATTCCTCTTTCAGAAATACAGAATCGAAAGTTACTGGGTGTACAAAAACGAGGCGTTCCAAAAAGAAATTTTGATAATTTCATTTCACATTCTTCCACTTTCGGCTGCAGTTAGAGTCAGGTCAACTGAAACTCGTCGACTAAAATTTAGGTCCCTTAATATTAACAGGATGAATACGGGACCCGGTTAGAGCGAGGAAGACAAGGGGTGCAAACAGAATTTTTTAAGACTCAGGAGATGGGAGGGCAACTTAGGGACATGAGCACTGGAACTCGCTTAGGATCGTGTTCAACGTAGTAATAAATGTTCAGGTTCCGCTACTACAGAGTTTGTTTAACTTTGCTCCCGAGTACATGAATTTTGTTGCATTTTGAAATGTAATATTAGCAAATGATATGTTATACTTCTGTATTACATTCCAGATATGAAACAGTTTTGAAATGAAATATTATCAAATGATATGTTATAATTCTGTATTACATTCCAGATATGAAACATGTAAACTATTACTATACAAGAAGCCATTCCGAACGAGTGGCAGAACAACAAGAAAGCTGTCGTATCTCATAATGTCGGTCATCCCTTTCTAAAAGAAGCCAGAAGCGAACACTCAGTTCTGTGCTCGCAAATACAGATCACAGGTATTACAATTGCACAAGGGCTGATTTCTCTGTGCTGAGCATCTGTTCAGTTTCCAGGCGAGCGCTCATCCGCACAGGTTTCTCTGATTCATAACGGAATAATATTAAATTACAGCGAGACCTCACAAAAATTACCATGTTGACAAATATGTGTCTTCCTGATAGTAATAAGAGAATGGCGACAGAGCAGACCAGATTAATTTGGCTAAGAACAGTATGGAGAGGCGAGGTTTAGAGAACAAGGTAATGAAGCATCGGGTTTCATAAAAGCAAGACATTTCTTGACTATTAGATTCTAAAGGACAGTCTTCCATGTAGTTTGTTAGTTAAATAAATAAGAACATTCAAGAAAATAAGCCGATTTATTTGGAAGACTAAGAGACGAGCCGAGCTTCACGTCCCATCTGCATTTATGCCAAACGAAGAGCTCCGGTAGCTATTTAAGGGCAGGCTCGGATCTCTGATAGCAATAGCTGCCACAGACTTCTGTCCGTGGGTTCGAAATCATTGCCAGAAATGTACTGTAATGGAACATATTAATACATTTATTGATGAAACTACTATTAAAACAAGAGCAGACAAGCTGTGTAACGACGGAGAGCGACAAACAGTTGATCGGAGATAATTAAATCGCTGTTTGGCGAAATATCACATGCAGATCGACAATTATATAGAACAGCGTGCAAATTAGCATCATAAACGCCAACTGATGCAAACATCATTGCTTATATTTTAGGAGAATAATTTCACAAGAAATACCAGTCTCTTTATATACCACATCAATACAATTCTAAGAATCACTCACCCCTTTAAAACTCAGTGGCAATTATATACACCACCTGCTTCAACATTTAAAGTTCATCGCTTGAAACAAAAGCCGTGAATCATGCCGAATCAAACTCAGTGGCAATTATATAAACCACCTGCTTCAACAATTAAAGTTCATCGCTTGAGACAAAAGCCGTGAATCATGCCGAATCAACTACCTCATTTCAGTACGTAACAAGAAAGTCCACTCACAGCAGTGACTCTGTCTCACCTGCACTCCACCCCAAAGAGCACCGGAAATGACGAGTAAAAGACCGCCGGAAGTGGTATCAACCTTCATACATCACAGCCTTTCAAGCAAATTCAAAATCTGCAGCGTAATAATGTCAGTTAACAACTAACCATTGTCCCACTGGAATGTGGCAACGCCACAGCGTGACCTCAGTCTGTATGAAAAATAAATCCGCCCAGAACCTTCACGCTGGAAAACATTAAACTCCTCGGTGAAGATAACTTCAATGCGATGTTTGTTGTTACGAAGGACAAAAGGATACAGACGAATGATATAACCTAAGGACACTTTTACTGAAAACCCCGGTACCTGCTGTACCCCACACAAGTTCTGCCGGGAACTGAACCCCGGTCTTCCATCCCCTAACCCTGTCACTGTAGCATGAACATTAAGATAATAAGGCTTCCGGTTGGAGAACATGTTTCAAGTCTTGATTCGTGCATCGAATGAAGTCGGTTTCGGGTTCCACGACACGGTATCCGCTGTTGACCTACTAAGGCCACTATTGCAGCCCGTAGAAAGCATGCACGACTGCTTTAGCAGAAGAATGAATGCCTGAAATAATGAGTTGTGTTGAATAAATGGCGTCTTTACTTTTTAGAAGTAGACGCTCATGAACACAATGTTTAAAAATTAGGTTCCTACCTATAGGAAAACACTCCGCATTCCGTTACTAACATCAGTCAATTCATGATTCCGAAAACAACAGTCATTTATTCTAAGAACCACGTAAAACCTAATGAAGTCTTCTGATCGGTCAGTCGTGTAAGTAACGACCGTTTCTTCTTCAGGAACGCGTCTGAAACAAAACGCATTACGCTGAAGCTGATGAGAATTTATGACAGAGGTAAGTTTGCTTTTGTATCCACACCCATCTAAATAATGAATTAAAAACTTCCGAAGTTCAATTAAGCATCCCTTTACGTCGGAGGGGAAAGACCTGAAATGTTCTTTAAAGAGTAAATGAGGTTCTGAGGAAGTTTCAGAAGACAAGTCATAGTTTTACAACGGGTTTAACTAATGCGACAGTTATTAAAACCTTCCAGGGTGAAAAAGAAACATTACGAGGGTTACATTAATCATCTATAAGTGGGCAAGACGAGATGTTACGAGGCTTGAAAACAGGTTACATTTTTTTTTCAGGCCGGTCCTGCGCTCTCCTCCCCACAAATATCAACATAATTTATAAGTCAATGCGATACAATAACAAACTCCACGGAGCAAATTCTATCTTGAGAAGCTAATAGACGTTCAACTAGTCAAGATATGTCCCGCCTTAAGTGAGCCACACAAATCCTGTCCACATCATATCCTATTTTCCTTAGATCCATTTTAATAATATCCTCTCATCTACGACTAGGTCTTCTGAACGCTCTCTTCCCCTCAAGCTTTTCAACCAAAATGTTATACACATTCCTCATCTCTCATTTAATCATCCTGTGTTCATTACCTGGCAAAGAACACAAAACGAAGCTCCTCCAGTTTTCTACAGTCTCATGTTACTTCAACAGATATTACGCAATCCATCATCAATCAATACGACATTAGGAATATTCACGGAGGCCTAGACAAAACATTTAGCGTACTTTCGAGTCACGAACCGAAGGTTGGCGACCTTAAAGGAGCAGCTAACATTGTGCCGTAAGACATATTTGTTTTTCCTGTATTGTTTTAAAACACACAAAACACAGTGTGACAAACAAACCAAAGCTAAATTGTGTTGAAAGGTAACTGTCGAAATGGACGCACGCCAACAAAATTATTGTAGAATTTTCTGTGACGAATGGACAAAGTAAGAAGAGTTCATTCATATTTGTTCTGTATCCCCGTTACATCAGTGGCGTTCTGTAACGAATTTCAAAGCCACCTCTAACATTGACAACGTCCGAACATACAGTCATTATCATGTCTGTCATGTTCGTTTATTGAACATTGTTTCAAATGCCCTTTCAGACGTGCAACGGACCAGTTACCCTGACTGAGATATTTCTTGCTTTCCTCTCAAAACCTTCTAGCAAATGCCGGAGTAGTAGGCCTGCCTTTAATCGGACCACAAATTCTTCCTTCAATATACTACATTCGGACAGTTACTCGAATCTCCCAGCCAAGAGTCACGAACACAGTTTCAGGTAAATCATGAAGTGAGATGTCCCTATGCCTCGTCGTTGAAACTGGAGTACAGAGATGTCCATATGCCTCGTCGTTGAAACTGGAGTACAACTTACCGAAGGAGGCCAGGTTGTTCGCGCCAATGTGCCACGAGCAGCGTATCCTCGCACACGCCGTCTGCTCGTATGCCACGTGTTTCCATTCCCAGATAACCCCACATTCCAGAAACACGACAATGACTGAGCAGTAATGTTTCTTCATGATTTCGTGTGAATCGAAAACAATAATATTTCCGTAATTAATTCTACGAATACCTGCATTCCCAATTGTTTTTCATGTGCACGTACTGCATACACAAATGTGCTGTTACTAAACAACAACAAGGTGATCATAAATCCGCGCGCACCTGCAAAAACGCAAATTATTATTTTCTTTTTTTTTAGTGGTGAAGTTAATTACGGTTTCAACGCGGAACAAATGTATGGAGGAAGATCGTGGCCAACGTCACACAATTACATGACATACAAGTCAGGTACGTCACTTAGGATGTGCGTGCGTTCGCGCACAGGGACCTTTCGATCAGCCTGTATATTAACACATGCATTTTTTTCCGTTAAATATACAGGGCACTAAACATATTTCAAAAGTACCTCAGACACTTCGACTCCATAACTCGTTCATTCTACACATTTTCAAAAATGCTTAAAAGAAATAAATAAAATACGATGAAAATTAATTAAGATACACGTGTTGTATACAGGATAACGACGAGAATGTCAGAGGGCAGCCTCTAGAACAGACGTCTGGCAAGTTTCGGCTGAGCTAACCTGCCCGGTACAAAATATACCAGTGTGGAAAGTTTGCCCACTTGCGCAGTTAAAGCTTGTGAAATTCCGGAAGACTGAAGTTCTGCACTAAACCAGATCTGCGAAGTTTTGAGATCCCGATGCAATAGGAATGTATGATTCCCGCCCGTTTCGCACCGACACTCCACTGTCATTCCAAGAATAGTTCCCCCTAAATCATTCACTACACTCCATTGAATGCACGATCGAACCAAAGTCATACGATGAACCATAAAGAATTCGTCCATTAAAATCAAAGTGTAAAATTTCTCTGTACGTACGCACCACGTCACTGCTTCTCTAACACATTTTACAATATTATCCCGTCTGCATCTCTTTTCTTTCCACTTTAAAGATTGAAATTACAATTTTAAACCTTCGTTGTTACTGCCATGCGTGCTACATGTCCTACGCTCATTCATCATGACTCGTCGCTCTAATAGACCAATTTTGTGAAGAGTAAAAATTATGAAGATCCTCACTACAGGCGAATCTCGTTATACGCGGGGGTTACATTCCTGCGAATTTCCGCGTATATCAAAAACGCGTAAAACGAGCAACGGAGTAAAAAACAACCATTTTTATGACGCACTAGCGTCAGAATTCTTTTATGCTAAATTTATCATCTGCATCACATTCTGTGATAAGCCAAGAGAAGCCTCGAAGCAGGTAAATGATGATCCTCACAATGCTGAAATAAAACCACGGATAGACAGCGTACAACGAGTCTCTTGTACATAATTTTAGGTAAATGATGATGCTCACAATGCCGAAATAAAACCACGGATTGACCGCGTACAACGAGTCTCTTGTACATAATTTTATCATTTTCCCTGCCCTTCCTCCGAGGTCCAAATACTCTTCTCAGCACTGTTATCTAATCTACGAAATGCTTATAGGATGTATAAGAATGTGGGGCACAAATTACACAAGTAAGCGATACCTGGCAATTGCGAGTCTCGGCTGTCAGAGGAGCTGAACTTCAAATAACCACTGCAGCGGTATAATTACATCCTCGAAATCTGATGCAACTAGTAGCGTGATTAATGGACATTGCCCTACTTCCCCACATCGCTTCTCTTCCAAGGAAATGAATGTTCGCTTAGGTCTGTTCTTAGAATCCACCCGATTACCACTCGTTTTCTACATTACGTTATTTCTGTCAACCAAGGCACGAAATCAATGAAAAGCAAGTAGCCTTTCACTGTTAGCCAGCGACCACAAAGATTCTGAACAGAATAGTAACAAGTTTTCCCTGAACTAAATCACTTCTTAATTTCTCGGGTTCGATTCCCGGCGGTGCCCGAATTTATAACTTGTGTTGGGCAAGGCCGTGGTCTAGGCAACACGGAGTTTTCCTCCGGGGGCTTCCCCGGTTTCTCCGTGACATCCCAACAATTACTCCATTCACACACAGAAGAAGGCAATGGCAAACCACTTCTGGAGCATCTGCCAAGAACGTATATGAACAGATCCCAGTCCGAGAGAAGGATGGAAGGATCCTGTTCATATAGACCTGTCGTCAGACAGAACACTAAAAATAAAAATAAAAAAATTTCAGGACACTTGCTGTTGTAAAAATACCACACCAAGTTTTACCATCGACACAAGTATACAGTTAAAAACAAATGTACAGTAGTCGGTACCCAACCGTGCGTTTCGCCAACGTCATACTCCCAAATAATCAAAACTTTACCACATCTTTACAGGATTGATTATTGCCTTTAAATGCTATTACAATTTTTGTCCTGCATTCTGGTGGCGAGACGTGAACACGTTAAAAGTAAAATACAACTGTAAAACTTGCCAGATAAATTCCCTCAGGTCCTGTCATTTACTCCACCCGCATCCACAACTTCACGAATTTCCAACAATTTCCTGCTAAGCTCCTCCTACAAATGCACGAATTATGTAAACTTAAAGGTGTCCTGATGCCTGAGTAAAAGATATTCAGCCTCGGTGTTCCATCACAGACGGTGTGGGGGCGTGTAAACATCCGTAGAATACTGAACACACCGGAAGCAGCAGCTAGCAGACAATTGAAGATCACTGACGACGATAAAACACGGAACATCATGAAGGACAGGCATATTCATGCTCCCGAGAACAGCCGATTTTGGCGTTCCTTCCCCTAAAATTGTAGGCCTGTGCGCTTTTTATCAATTTAATAAAAATGCATTAATGATATATGAGAAATATTGTGGAAGGAAGCGGTCGTGGTCTAATTTAATGCACTATAAGTAGTTTCTGAGAAAATCAATGTCAGATTTTAACTCAACTTACAGTGTGGGTCCCCGAAATCAAATAACAAAATCCGTTCAGAACTTTCAGAGATGAAACGGACGGAGAGAACCTTCCCTTCGTGCGAAGAACAGAGAATTTTTAAAACAGCTGAGTTTGTTGCCCTGTTGCCGCGGTCCGTAAGAGATTCCGTTTGTAGAATTCAAAAGTTGAATTGTGACGTCGCACAGTTAAAAAATGTGCAGCCAGCAAGGAGACAGGTGCTGGTAGCCAAACAATGGTTTGTATCCTGAACAATACAAGAACGGACAAGGCAAAAACAAGAACGTTACTTGCTTGTTGTCGTCTTTTTTACTTTACATGTTCTTCCTACTCTATTCTCTGTCTCGTCCTTCACCCCCTACTTTTCCATCATCATTAAATGTTCCTTATCTTTATCCCCTACCTTGTCTTTTCTTAGTTACCATCCTCTCTCCTTGTACTTCTTCCTTCTTTCAACATCTTAACATTACTAAACCCCATCGAACTGGAAGGTTCATTACCATGTTCACAACGGCCTTCAAACTTTCCCAATCATTCGTTAAATCAATTCAATACGCACCCTCCAACCCTACTTACCATCCATTTTAACATTACCCTCTCCCATGTAAGTCTAGGTCTTCCGAGCAGTCTCTTCCCGCAGCTTAAACAAATGCTAAGACTGCAAGCCTATATACTAAAAGGGGCAACGGACACTTCGTGCATATCATTACCCAATTCATAGTACAAAACATCCCTTTAGTTAAAGCTACATAGGCTATATAAGTCTAGGCCTAACGCGTGTTCAACATTTGATAAACGGTCGTTAAATAAACTAAGAACAGAAACAAATCGGACACAGCGCAAGACTCCAGATTTATCGCCGTGAAAACCTCATATCCTTCGTAAAAGTACCTTTACAATAAAACGATACTGCTGTTTTGTGACTTGTCACACCATGAAGGCGTATAGGGGAGTGGAGATAAAGTTCCATGAATTCTAGCTTTACGCAGTGGTCAAATCAAACAGGAGGATACGTCCCAGAGCCGATCTGGATGTGGCTGTGCAGACAAAACTTGTCTCTAAAGGTAATCGAAGTCACAACCCATCACTTTGACTCTTTGAACATTGCCAATTCTAGGTTATAAGAAAATACGAATCGGATTAACCTCAAATGACACAACATCTATAACATGTTTATGGAAATTCGTTCCAGAGTTATAGGGCAGAAACTACTTTGTTAAGGCCACCCATAGATGGCTGCACCTCTTGAGCTAAAAGACCCAACAGTAATGAGTACGGACACCTAACGACGGTGCAATTAGAAACTGTTCTTTCTATGTAACAACAGCAACTTCTATCTTGGAACCTTTCTAGCTGTCGTGGATTAGACCCACTGATTTGTTTGGATTCAAAATATATTATTAAATTTTGAATCCTTTTAAACATCTGGTAACATTCCTTGGCTGAAAAAATGACCTTTATCGCAAGCTTTTGGTCATTATGTAATTGGCTTACCTGTAATGTAGACTGCATTAATGTTTGACAGGCTTCAGGCAGTGTTATGATCACAACAAATAAGTTCACACTTCATACGATAACTGTGTCAAAGGTCATACTTTTCCACAGATAACAGGATTTGTCATTCCGTTCAGGTGTTATAAACCACTCACAGCACAACCTAGGTAACAAACGCAAAGGTAAACTTGCAACTACAAACAAAAATGGTCTCAACTGACAAACTCTATTCACTATTTGTGAAGCCGTAATTTACATGACATCCAGTTTTTCGGGAAAAAAGTTTTGAATACAAACACCACAACAGTAATTAAAGCACGATGAAAACATTCCCAATTCACTGAAACACCACCACAAACATGCTTCTTGCATGCGCGCGACGAAGCGTCTACCCTCAATCTTGCGTCTACTTTAACGGAACTTCTAAGTACGGCGGGTCGGCGACAGATGGCACATCAAAGCAGCCGACTCTAAAACGAGTACTGCTACAAATTACGTAAACATTAGCAGTGCTCAAAAAAAAAAGAGAAGCAAATGAAATGCGAGCTTGAATGATTTTGGATAAAAGTGTTAATTTTTTATTTTTTATATGTAACAAATTTGTATCATTGTATTGCATACTAATTTCTTTTATTCAAAACATAAGTCACAAGAATACAGTGTAACTTTTTACATGGCGGTATAGAACTCATGTATATATACTTCTATTCGAAACATAGTCCCTAAGGAAAAGTAAAAGAAACAGCAATGTGCATGCACATGTATCATTAGTCACATACACTGGCACTGAAGATGCCTGTCTTCTGAGTTGTTGTAATCTGGTAGTTCACTGATGATTCAGAGGTCATTGCTGTCTTCATCTTCCTGATGATGGAGGTAGCAAGCACCTCTGAAACACTGGTAATCATCTACCATACAACACTGGGCAACAACCCAGAAGGCATCCATCTTCATCCTTACCACCATGAGAACGTAAAAATGACACTAAATTTACTTCTTTTTCTATATTTTAAACTTGTGACAACTTACCTTATGTCATGTGCCTTTTTGTAAACTATTAAATTACAAATGTTCAGTGTAGATGAGTACCTTTCTCTGACTTATGCATCACATGCTGGTACTAATTTTTATAATTTCATGTTAGATCTCTGGTCACCTCACACTGCATGTCAAGTTTGGGGGTGGTAGTGGATGGTGATTAGTGGTTGGGCGAGTGTGCTAACTCACCATCAAAAATCAGAATCTTACAAAATGTTGCACAGGGTCCCAGACTTGGTGGGTTCTTACAAAGACGGTAATGACTTTCAAGTTTCATAAAGCTGGTATTAATCTTTATATTGTAAATATGTTTATTAATAATTATATTTGTAAATTATTATTAATAGTAGTAATAGTAGCTACCAATGCTTATTTTGTTGTCAACATAAGTAATACAAAATGCATTTTGATTATCATCCTTTGTACTCTAGATATTCTGTCCAGTTCTGTGTGAATTGATTTTGTCTTACAATAAACAATGTTTGGTATCATCATTCCCATACCCTATCCAGACAAAAATCTTACATTGCTTTTAAAATTTAATTTCAGCAGATTTCATTCTGCTTTCATCTCTGTTAGAACCCAATTTTTACATGAATACAGTAGGTGAGAATTGACAGAAAGAAACAAAGTTTCCTTTTTTTTCTGGTATCATTTGCAGTTTATACAGGTAGATGGCAGTCTACCTAAACACTATGTGGTGATCCAAACTTCGAAGAGAATCTGGTCTTGTAATTTATTTACAAAATAAAAGAGACTACCAACAGTAATGCTTCTGTCCCACTGATAGGGTAAATTACATTTGAAAAACAGTTATCAGTTGGCAATGGTAAACACTGGTGACAGCTGTAGTGAAAAAGATGTTTTTAAGCCTTCTCAGCCATATTTAAAATCATAAAATATGAAAAAGTTAGACGCATTCATTAAAAACACTGTAATACAGAAATCCTAGAGCAGCAAGATACTCAGAAAGGTGCATCAGAGAAGTTTGTTAAAACAGCACATAAAGGGTTACAAAAGTAGTGGGTGTTGATGACGGGATGTACTTCATACTTCGGGGTCAGTATTATAACATTTGGTGGGGAACGTCTGGAAGTTAGCCACATGGAATGGTCACATCAAGATTAATCTTAGGTTGAAAATAAGGATTTCAAAACCTTTATTGAAGAATACTATCACTCTGTTCTTTTGATGGAGAAAAGTGAACAATGTAATTAGAAGAACTTAAGTCCATTTTAAAAAAGTACATTTTTCCACAAACTCCATTACATGAACATCAGTGTCTCCAATCTGATAAAAAATGTCATCCTGAATGCTGTTTGGTCTCTTTCAACTCATATATCTGAAACAAAATTACCATAAACCAAACGCATTATTCTTTCAAAATAATGACTCATACAAATTATGACATCACCAACAATTATCCTCTTTTCAATTCCAATTTCTGAATATTTGTACAAAATATATTCTTTAAAACAAAACTTATACAATGGCTATTTTCAATCTATATTACCTCTCCAGATTTCTTTAAATTACTCAAGCTCAGCATAGCGTTGTATTTCCAATTACTTGGCCCGAATCTATTTATTTTCAAACAAATGTGTGGTTCTCAAGGCAAAGCCTCACACAGCTAACCCTGCATTCTGCTTTATCATGTAAAATTTGATTAAATGAGTTTTTCTACAAACTGCTTTTGATCGCATATTTTTTAAAGATGGACGAGAATGTATTCTTGTTGTTATCACTTGAGAGTTTGTTACATACATCTTATCGTAAGCAGTGGCATGTATAAATATAACTTCATAGACCGATGACCATCGCATTACTGAAAAATCTACACATAATATAGTACAATCACTTAAAAAGTAATTCATACATTTAATAAATTCATAATTTTATTTTATTGACTGTGTCCATATGAAGTGACCCTAGAGATTCAAGTTGTACTGACGATTAAGCACTGATTTACAGCCTTACCTGTATGTAAGCTTCTGTAAGTGTGATCATCTGAGGGAGAATGTCTATCACATGAAGGTCTTGCATCTCGTACCATTTCCCGCTTCCCTGAAAGCATTAGCAACCTGTGACAATGGTGGGTTCATTTGTGTGTCAAGATGATGAATACTATACTTATTATGAGATTTGATTGTTGCTGTGATTAAGATTGCTCCCCCACCTTTCCATCCAATTATAAATGGCAACCAAAAGAGAGAAGGAAGAGAGGAAGACCCAGACCAGGATGGAATGACAGAATTACAAGAACCATGATAGAGTGGAAACTACCTCCGGAAGGATGGGAAAATAGAGGGGAATGGAAGAAAATATTAGGCACCGGAAGACCGAAGTAACGGTCAAGAAACGGAAGAAGAAGAAAATGAAATAATTTCATACTGCAAACAAATAAATAAGTGCTATATATATATATATTTACCTTGTGTAAAACATGAACCCTGTAGGTCCCTTTGCCAGGCTCTCCATCATGTACAATATTAGCTACCAGGTCATATGTTGTGCTTGCATATTTTTCTTTCACTTCTTGGGTTAGGATATCTCCAAAATCAACATTTCTGTAATTCAATATATGATTAATCCTTCACAGGACAGAACTCAGTAAATAACACATTATTAATCATAACTATTAATTCAATTAATAACAATATTTATTACAAGCAGCATCCCCAACGACTCAGTCGTTTACGACTAGCAACCAATCGGCAGGACACCACCTTTTTTTTCAGGATTCATAGATACATTGAAACAAACACTTAAAAATTAAAATTTCAACGACTTACTTGACTGGGAAATTCACAATTGTCGGGTTCTTTTCCACAAAGAATGTGTTTTTTGTGAATCTCTGAAACAGATAAGACAACTGCAAATGTACAATCATCAATCCACATCATGCTATACCAGATACTAAACAAGATAACATGTAAGTGATATTTGAACACAAGATCTGACTGTCCTAAATCCTACTCTCCAGGCTACGTAGAACATTTGTTTCAACTTTGCAAAACTTAGTGCAAGCCCACTACACTATTATATTGAAACAGCAAATCAAGAAATCACATATGCAATTAGATAACAAAATTAGAAAGTGCTTTGTAATTACCGCAATTACAGTACGTGTAAGAAGAGTGTGGGTTACTTTCGCAACTTCCACTTCAGTTGGATGCTCATTCCAAAGTTACATTACATTTTAATTGCTTCAAATGATCAAAATTCCTACGCAGAGGACGAGCAGAGTCGAAGACAGTATTGAGCTGTTTTAAGTCTGCACAAAGATGTTTCATTTAGCACAAACCTTAATATATAGGATAAGATATGGTGGCAGTTCTGTGATCTCAAACCTCTTCATAAAATTCTCTTTGTATGTCTTGTACTCTTTTTCAGTCTGTGCATTGAACTTCTGCAACAGAGTGTACAGGTTTACCTGGAACATAGAAACAAGGAAGAATATACACATTTTCCCTCAAAAATTTCAATTCATATGATGTGAGTTCACGAGAAAGGATGAAAGTATGAAGAATGAAGTGTGATTAAATAAGAATGAACTCTGCCTCATGTTTTAATATAGCAGCTATGACTAAAGCTAGTTTACAAAAACTGGAGGAAAAATAACTACAATCCTTACCTGTGGAATGATGTTCTCACGAAATTCATCCTTGAACAGTGGAGGTGGAGGGAGATCGCAGGTCAAATAAAGAAATGGAGATTCTGTTACTTTCTCTTGGTACTCGTCCATTAGCAAAAGAGCTTCTTTTTGTTCCTCCTCCAGCTCAATAGGCGGAATCTTTCGAGTGTAGATCCTCATTGAGCCCAGGAATGAACGATACACATTGGATGAGTCACGTTTCTTTGTGCCATTCAAAGCAATATGCAGAGCATTTAGAAACCATGACAGAAAATCAATGGGATCCCCTAAAACATTAAAGTTTTACTCCATACCATTAAACAAGTGGGAAATAAAACTACAGCAACTATTTTTTATCTGAACTCCAGAGGGCAATATCCATCTTGGGAAAGCGATAGTCACTCAGCTACACAAAAAATTCTTTCCTTTTTATACAACCTGAAGGTTCATTAATCCTCACTTAATGGTACCTGCACCTTGTCGTGGTCGTGGGGCTTGAGTACCTCAGTGACCCCAAGAGCTATGCTGGCGGTAGCATAGCTACTGGTAGGGCCTCCCTAGCCAGATTGGTCGAGGGGGAGAGGTCAGATTAAGACAGGTACCCTGGTCCTCCAGGTTGGGGGTTGGTCGCAAGGCTAACAACCTTGCATCGTAAAAAGGAAGATGTTTCGAAACCTCGATCAAAGCCTCAGACAGACGGACCTAACAGAGGACCGAATGGAAGAGGAGAATTGAGGAGGCCATGGACTGAATATGGACCGGAGAGCCATAGAAGAAGAAGAAGAAGAAGGTTCATTAATTTGTAATAACAAAAACTGGTTCCTCGCCTCCAGTATGTTAAAAAATAAAGAAATGAAGCACTGCAGTCGCATTGCAACACAGTGACTTTCTCAAGTTAGTGAAAAACAAGTGTTACTAGAAATACGAATTCAACATTCTACCCAATTAAATTACACAAACACAAAGTTTAAGGAAGATAGCTACACACCATAGTGCTTTTGAGAAAAATTACTATTATCTATTAACAAATATTTTGAACTAGCACTTGCGGACAAAATATAGCAGACACTATTGCTGCAGTTATGTCTCTGATATGCTGTAACATCAGGTACACCATATGCAGACACAAAGATTCCTAGAAATTAATTTTCACAATCATTACCAAGTCAATATCAAGTCATTACCAGACCTTGTTCAGTGAATTGAAACTTCTTTCTGCTCCATAGAACAACAGCTTGAAGCATCTCGTGTGGAGATACGTGAGCCTTAAAGTTTCTAGGGTTCCATAACTTCCTCATAAGCTCACCAAAACGCTGAACTAACAGAAATGAGCTGTCTCCTGGAGGTCGCTTCACACGAGCATAGTTTATCTCCCTGAGGAAATAATTTCTCAGAGGAGTCACATGTGACAATGCCTGCAATATGTGATGAAAAATGACAGAATAAAATCTTACATCTATACAGAAGGCCAGTCAACATTTACTTTTGTGCAGTCCACAAGTCAATTATGAACAGATGGTTAGGTAAGTTCTCTTAATCTTACATCCTTCAATCTAATCAATACGTCTAGTTGACTACTGACCAATGAATTCAGTATTACAGTAAATAATTTATAGGCCAAGAAAAAATTAAATCAGGACATATTTATGAAGATAAAAATTAAGAAACCATATATTTTCATTAACTTTTAGAAGACACACAGTATAACCGCAAGAAATATTTGTCCTCTTCCTGACACTGAACTGCTCCTGTATTATTTACACATAATATATTGGCAATTGACCCAAAATTAACAACACAACAGTAGAGGGTAAATTTCATGAAACTAAAACTTGTATAGAAAAATTAAATTCATGTCATAAAAAGAAGCCAACTTTTCCACATTCAACATTCTTACTGTTGTCCATAACAAATGTATGTACCTCTGAAAAAATTCTAACCTGTAAAATCACATTGCAATAATCATTTGCCTTAATATTATTAAGACCAACTATCCCTGGAAGGTACATAGTGCCATCTATTGCTCTAGACAGCTTGTCACTCGAATCCATTGATCCTATCTGCTCGGATGTAAATGTGGGGTTGAGAACATACTTGATGTCATCTAAAGATGAATCTAAAATGACAAGAAAATATATTTTGATCCAAACTTCTCACAGAATTAACGCTAGTAAGAGAATTCTAGGTACACCATCTTAAATGGAGCCTTAGTACTATAGTTTTTGGACTTTATACATCATCCTATATTCAACAAACAGAATACTATGTTCTGGGAGATGGATTTGCCCTCATCTTCAGGTACCTATTCAGCAGGGTCCATGAGACAGATCTAATCTCCACCATCATTGCAAATACCCTTTATATTCGTTCTACAAGGAGCATCTTGGACAACAAACCTCATGCACTTTGTCACCCAAAACTTAACAAGCAAGAATAATCAGAGTATTTTGAACAAGTTCAGAACACAATGGATAATATACATTATCATTAACATAAATATCAAGTCTTCACACCTTTTCAAAAGTCAATAGACAAATTATAGATAAAAATAGCAATGTAAACTTACCAATAATTTCATAATTATCCGGCAGACAGTAAAATCGTAGGGTATGTAGATTGAGGAAAACATGATGGCTCTCTCCTACACTATGTGTATATGCATGCGTGTTATTTCCTCGACCTGTTTCAATAAATAAAAACAAAATCAAGGACACACTCAATATGGAAACCAGTTACCATTCATATACATCTTTTGTTATTTTCTTCATATGATTTCTTGACACGTTTGATCATTTACTAGCAGATGTTCCAGTTTAAAAATCTTTCCCAGTATCTGGCCATAATGTTATACTTCTCAAAAACAACCTTAACAGTAAAAGTACAGGATAGGTTAGTTTAATTTGTATAATGAATTTGGCCTAGTAAGCACCACTTAATTATAAATTCCGCAACAATGTGCAGATTAGGTAATGCCATGAGTGTGTGCCAAGAACACACAAATGTGATACTGTTATGTTATTACAAAAATATAATTACAAACCTTGGAAATACTTTCCACAAACAAGGCAAGCATACACATTGATTCTAGACAGAGACACTGAACACAGCTTCTCAAAGTCAAAATCTAACACCTGCCTGTTGATTGTATCAAGGTATGGACACAGGCGATATGTTTTCATCCTCTGCTTTCTTGGCACTGAAACGTAAGACATATCACGGTTATAAAGCAGAAATAGTAGAATATCTCCAACTTCATTTCACTACTAACAAACTTCCATAATACATGACATTCTGCGTGATATTGAACCCTATGTTACTAATGTGAAATTCAAATGATTATTCTTTATGGCAACCTCCACAATATTTAAGAAAATAGGGGCTCAAAGCTCTTCTCATTTAATACAGTCTTGCAGGTTATAAAGGAAAGTTGTGGCTGGCACTGACTAAAACACAACTTACTGTATCACCAGTTTTAGGATACAATAACTAAGATAGTTATATAAATGAAATCTGTATTATAGAAGGGTTTAAGTGCCTGCAATTTCTTAGATTAGAATAATTGTGTTGGGTCATGAAAAAGTACAAAATTCTTAATTCGGACAGTTAAGGAGGTTAGAGATTAATATGCAGTGAATAACAACTATCCATCCTCTGCCAAAGTGAATGGAGTTTAATTTTTTGAAAACATTAGGTGGAAGGAGTTTAATTTTTAAAAACATTACGTAAACTTTACTCATGCTGTAACAAATACATAAAATACTGCACAGAATTTGCTACGTCAAAAACACTTTTATCACAGAAAGCACATACTTTTCGTTTCCTCAATTTCATCTATTGGATCAATATCTTCAAGTTTTCTCTTCAAAGTTGAAGCATATTTAATAATAGGTTTTATTGTAGTCATCATTTTCTTCGAATTATTAAATATTAAAAATCGTCAAAAATAATACTGCCATCCTCTGATGCCAAACCTGTATTCACTGAATGATGCCATGGTTAATTACGGATGACCAACATGACGTTACTGTTAAGGATTATAGAATTGTTTTATCAAAATATGGAAGTAAGCTGTAAACTATAACTAAATGAAAAATTTATATGAAACTATCAATTCATTTAGCAATAATAATATTCCTACGTAGTATAAAAGGCAAATGTCTGAACTGCAGCCTGCATAATTTTGATTTGACGCAATTATATGTTCAGTAAGGGTTGGTATAATCTGTTGCCGAATAATCAGCTACCTGGTGGTAAAACTGTAAAGTCTCTAGGAATGGTGTTTGTTGTTTTTAAGTAGTTTGTATGTATTAAATAATCGAAGGTAAGAATTGTCTCCTTTCAGACATTGGGAAATTATAATGAATCGCATACGACAGTATGGATATATGTATACTTTATGCTATTTATTGTACAGTTTATAATTAAGGTAGTGAAAACGTGAAAAATAGCACGAAACATTTCTAACCTTCACGATTACCCACGTGTTATGTAGGATAGGAAATTTTTCTTGACAGGAAAATACTTGTTCCTTTCGACCAACTTGTTACTCGAAACAGTAATATTTTATGGTTCCATTTGTTTGATTGCCACTGTAATTGTGAGTGAATATGCTGTTGAAGATGCTCCTACCATTGTAACATGTAAAACATGAGTTTTTACTTAGGAGTATGTCATTTCATTCTCGTGGGAGAGGCGGTGGCGGAGGATATGGAAGAGGAGGCGGAGGGTATGGAAGAGGAGGCGGCGGCGGCGGTGGCTATGGTGGTGGAGGATCGAATTATGGACGTGGTGGTAGAGGTAGAGGTTAGTATATCTGCTTGCGCACCATAAATAGAACACGTTGACTTTAGTGTTGTATTATCTGGAAAGTTTGGGCCACAAACAGACTTGCCTGTCAAGCTTTCCATGAAGTTTAAATGATCATCTGCCCATACGTTAGTGTATGAAGCAAATAGTGTTACACAATAATAAAATATCAAGACGCAACATTAATGTGAATAAGTACCACCATTGCCATGGTACGTTGCTGATAGATTTGGAAGAACAGGAGCATTACCTCTTTCAAGGTATTATCCACACATTTCACCAGACAGACTAAAGAAAGAAACTTAAGGATAAACAGTAAATGAGCCAAAAATCAGTTACCTCAAAAATACAGGACTGAGGTATTACTATTACATTAACCTGCTTGGTTTTGTTACATTACATTCCTAATACTGGATATTCAGCCTTTTAAAATCAACTTAAAATGCTGCACATATAAGCATCTTATTTACATGAGTATGAACCCAGATTATAAATTTACAGGGTGCTGTTATTTGCATGACTTGTCACTGTTACCATATTTGGTCAAAATGTGCATATCTTATAAGGAAATGACTGTGTAATTATTAATTTATTTAAGGTGGAGGTGGAAGAAACAGCTTTGGGGGTTTCCAAGATCAAGGGCCTCCAGAAGAAGTAAGCTATGTTTATGTACAGTAATTCAGTTCTGAGGCACAAAAAGACATGTAATTTATTAATCCAGCTGTCTAGCTACTCATCTAGAGGAGATATGATTATTTATGTCCACAGTCAATACATTCACCTACAGTTTTGATATTACATTGTCATAATCATAGCAACATTTCAATTGTCATGATAAGAATTTGTTATGTACTACTTTATGAAGAGAATGACCATATTCTTCTACAAGTTTACTGTGTTGTCCAAAGAAAAAGGATATTGCATATATTACCAAAGTTGATTTTATTATTATGCAGGTGATACCTCTGGGTTCATATTTATACCCTGCTCAGGATGACCTTGTAGTGAAAGCTGAGATTGAGGATGTTCCATATTTCAATGCACCAATTTATCTGGACAATAAAGAGCAAATTGGAAAGATAGATGAAATCTTTGGTACCATCCGGGACTATTATGTGTCTGTAAAACTTACAGAAGATATCAAAGTGAAGTCCTTTAAACGAAATCAGAAGGTAAGCATAACCATTTTTTATTCATTTCAGCCTTTTTTTTTCCTGAACACAATTTAAATCTATCTTTTCTACTAGAAATCACCATCATTAACTGCCACTAGCACAGTACATATTTTTCTTTTAATTGGAATAGTGAAAAGAAGAACTTGATGCTCCTTCCAGTTGTTTTACTTGTGTCAGTTTCTGTCGTCACCCAGTGTTGAATGAAATGGTCAGATGATTATAATAAGGGATCATGGACTATATTAAGGCATTACCCTTATATTCACGTGGTTTGCCCTGAATAAAACCAAGGACTAGGCAGAGAAACTGAGAAGATACACAATATAATAT
>NW_019059629.1:595824-620322 GCF_000696155.1 Zootermopsis nevadensis
TCAGGAGCGCCATAAGATGATTCATTATTTCTTAATTAATTCTGAGTAGCAATAGGCCAGAGGTTTTAATCAATTACAGTTGAAGAAGAGGAAATTTGTTGAAGATTACTGTCTTCTGGGATGTTGTATAGCGTATAACAGAAACAGTAAGATCCTCTGAAATGTCGGTCAGTATTTTCCACACGTCGTTTTCAGAACCTCATGTAAATCAGAAAGTCTGTTCCTGAAACAAGTCACGTGAAGTCTGATTTTGATATCATAGGCTGCACACTTAGTTAGCAGGTGCGGCGATGGTCGATTAACAACTGTCCATAGGGACTAACGTAGTCCTGGAAAAGACAATCAATCATCCTGTTCTGTTCCGGGCTAATGGAAAATAAATTAATATCTGAAATGGCTTTCAAGATTCGATCCTGTGACAGCCTAATCACACAACACACGCTTTCTGGGTTACTGTGTAGTCTATTTTATTCAGACTGAAGGTAATAACGCAAATAAAGTATGTAGTGAAGCCGTGAGAGGGCACAGACGTCGTATAGGCAGAGTGAAAACAATTGCTAACAAGAAATTGATATTCATTACCAAATGCTATTCGCCTTCAGAGGCAGAGTGAAAACAATTGCTGACAAGAAATTCATATTCATTACCAAATGCTATTCGCCTTACAGAGACTGAAATTAAACGCATATATATATAAAATCATGTGGCTCCAAAGTCGGAGAATTTCTTTAAAAGCTAAGCAACTATCAGTTTCTCGTAAAGACTCCGCCCAATGAAGTCAGTTATCGATCTGTTCTTTGCTCTAGTATGTTGAGTAATCTGAAGTGGCCAAGAGCTCGCTTTAACATACGAGAGACAATTGACAGCCGGGGGACTGACTTTATCACTGAGCACACACAACCTATGATCGCTGGCTCATTCTACTTACGTCATTAGAAATTTTATAAAGATCTAACCGAGATAATACGTGAAGAGACCTGAAGATCATTTTGAAAAAGACTGGCGGTAGCTGTGAGCGTATCCGAAAATAGTAAGATCCTTTGGTGATTTCCCCCCGTGTACATTCTTGATCTTTCGTCGATATGAAAATGAAATTACGAACACGAATATCTTTAAAAAAAAGTCTAATTTAGAGCAACTAAAGAATCGACTTCCTCCGAAAAGATCGTGACAACTCAGAAGAACAAATCGATATCTAAACCTGTTGTTTTAAACATACATTATAAATAATTTATAATTATGAAGTTTACGTAATTTTGTGACAGAAAATTTATATCTCCAACATAAGAACATAAACGCCAATGAAGTATGTAAAATAGCAACAAATGCTTTTAAAAAAATGTGTAATCAAAATATTATTACACTGAAGACAGCTGTTTTCTGAGTTGTTGCGCCGTGTAGTCTGGTAGAAGTTTAGCGAAGTTCCAGAGGTCCTTGCTGCCACAATCATTAAGGCGATGATTACTTCAACAACCCAGAAGACAGTCATCTTCTGGTAGAAGTTTACCGTCGCTTCAGAGGAGCTTGATACATCCATTGCAATATCTCAGAAGATATACATCTTTATAACACTAAAAGACATAATGAAAGCAAGAAAATAAAAAAGAAATCTCTGAATTCTGTCCGCAACAAAACTGAAAGGAATAATTTTTCATCAATAGAACTGTGTTTCTACATTATTTTTGTAATATTTTCATACAAGTGACGAAAAATAATTAACTAATTTCGCAGAGGAGAGTCCTTCTTGAGAAGTTAATAATCGCTCCGTTGATCAAGATGTTCTCTGCCGTTTTTTTGGAACTCGAAGGTTCATTATCTCGTTCTTAGGCTACGGTCATCAGCTTTGCCATTAACTTTACTGAAGACTTATCCTGGAACACGCTAGAGGTTGTATAAAGACTTCCAGGTACATACTTATCATAGCACGAAGTACAATTCACTTGAATTTTGATCAAAAGCCGCTTCTTGTACCGGAATGTCTAGAAGTTCGAAAGAAGAACTCCGGATAAATATTTCGCTACGTCCAGGCAAACACGAACACTTATCCATCACTGCCTCACAGAAACTGGTGGGCAGAATTCGATTTATTCCGTTTGTCGTTGACTGAGTTTTGCACACGGCACAACCTCTGAAATGTAATATCTTGATTTTTATCCTCCAAAGCGTATCGGTAGTACGCCTAACTTACAACACTTGATATGATTGTTACTATGGTGTCAATGATAAATATATATGGAAGCAGGAACCACCCTCTTGAGGAGGGGTGGCTGTATCGTTTGTAATGAGGTTTGAATTTAAGCTAATTTTCTTTAATTAATTTTACATCCACAGTTCAAAGGCCAGCGGAGGGCAGTGACCAGTCAAGTTACTTAAAAGTCGGTTAATTTCTTGACAAACTGAGCAACTAGTGACCAGTCGAGTTACTTAAAAGGCGGTTAATTTCTTGACAAACTGAGCAACTGTTAGCTTCCGAAGAATGACTCTGCATTGTGGAGTTAGATGCTTGTATGTCACTTCGTTTTGTTCTTACAGCAAATTTACTGTTTGTTTGTTGATAATGAGGTGGAAAGAAATTTGTTCAAACTGTACAAAGAAGTTGTTGGAAGAATCCGACATTCTGGATTAGAAGTGAGTTTTAGTAGCCAAAGATTTGGGTTTAAGTGCGACCCGGAAACAATACACCAGAGTCTCCATTAGAAAAGTCCAGTTTCTGACACAGACGAACACACAAATATAAATAAAATGACGAGAGATGCGCTTGTTTGACGTCGCACTTACGTTCTTAAGATTGCCTTTAAGGTCTGAAATATTTAATCTGTACATCAAGGAGGATGAGTGGGGAGAGACATTTGGGGGGGGGGTGATAAATGCGTACAAAAGATTTCGGTTTGAAACCCTGAAGGGAAGAGAACCCTCGGAAGACCTAATCGTAGATGGGAGGATGCTATTAAAATTGACCTCAAGGAAATAGGACACGGGGATGTGGACTTGATTCATCTAGCGAAGGATAGGGAAATATGTCGGACTGTTGTGAACACGGTGATGAACCTTCGGGTTCCGTGACATCAGGGGAATAAACCCTTCCTTACAATCTCCTGTTCGTCTAAGAACATCAGGAAGGAGAACTTCACTACTGAGAGTCACGAGCCGTGGCTTCCGCCCCGTGGTCACGGTATTGAATTTCTTAATATGTTGGGAGCGTTA
This sequence comes from Zootermopsis nevadensis, assembly GCF_000696155.1. The sequence continues at coordinate 599,029 of NW_019059629.1, forward strand.
AACTTTTGAATTCCGTTAACAATCACAATTGTAACATAACAGGGAAATTATCTTAAACCCAGAAGCGAATAGCACACTCTCTCCACAATACAAGCACGCCATGATCACGGGTGATATACTGTACCAGGGGTTATCAACCTATATTCTGTACGGAAGCTGCACGTGTCGCTCTGGCGTTACCTCGTATCAGAAGATACGCCAAGTTAATGTTGTCAGTATTTGGAAATAACTAAGTCATCACGATGAGCAACTGTGATCTTACGAAGAACGTCAAATCAGGATATAAGACGCGTCTTACTGAAGGGACGCACGCAAACAGCAACAGCGGAAATCAAACCCGATACTGAAACGTCACCTAAGCAAAATCAGAGCAATTTTCATACGTTCTCATCAGAATTGTCTTTAAAGATAAACTGACGACATGGCATCCAATTTCACAAGGAAAGGTCGATAGCACAAAGTAATTGACACTTAAATCTTTGTTTTATTATCAGTGACGTAGTCACTAAATTTTTTTTCGAAAATATACGAACAACAAATTTCGATTTACGGTCAATAGCCATATTTCCTACAATACCTCATAAAAGTTTGTCGACCTACCTTCACAAAACTTGCGAGAATATGACGTGGCAGGAAGCCTTAATACGGAACACGTGGATGGAATGAACAATGCCGCATATTTCACTGGAGGGTGTGGCAACGCCAGACACAGAGAATACAAAGCGAAGGAGGACAACAGCTCAGACGCTGAAGGTTAGAACAGCCAACAAGCCGTGATTCCCCTACTGCAGACTTTCTACAAGAAAATATTAACCTGAACAATTTATTCGTGTTTATGTATTCGAGCCAGGAAAGTGAATGGCTTTGTGCTGAGAGACTGGTGTTCGGTTCATAGCAAGATAACAAGTGTTACATTCTCTCGTTCATCCACACAGCTTCTGGGGTTCATCCGACCATCTATCCAAAGGGCTTCTTCCGGAGTTAAAATGCCTGAAGCGATAAGCTGATCACTCACCTCCATATTGTACATTGGTTAAAATGAGCACCATCTTATTTATACTCGAGCACACACACAAACTCATTTACCTTCCAGTGTTTTCTATGACTGAGATATTAAAAGACAGAACTTCGCGTACCCCCAGGGGTACGCGAAGACATCTTAGAGGGTACGTGAAATTTAAAAAATGTATAAACACTGAATAATCAGTAATGTAATTAATTTAATTTATTTTAGATGTAGATTATATACTATGTATAACTTGAATTATACACCAACAACTTTGGGGGTACAAAGTTGAAGAGAAATTATATCTGGGGGTACGCGAACAAAAAAAGGTTGAATACCACTGGTCTAATACATTGTCAGGAAAGCACAATTTAAACGTTCCATCCAAACGAGAAAAGTATAAATTGCTTTGGATAGCATCTTGTAAATTACACAATGAAGAGAATTTTTAATTTTGTGTCTACTAATCAGGTAGTAACCGGTATACGAATTGCTTCTATTATCATAAAACAGAAGAAATGTAATAACCTAATATCCTAGTGCGGAAAAACAAACAATGTTATAATTTCAAAGCGGGAGGCGCTGTAGATAGCAACGGAGGTAAAACCTCGTAAGATCGCACAGGATATTCGTAAGCTGAATGTGCCACTGATTTTAACTGGAAGCCTTCTATGTTACTGTGTCTGTGAGATTCATGTTAATCTATCAGTGACTTGCACATTCTATTAGGTCTGCATTCCGTTTCAGACATTACATTTCTACGCTCTTAAATTTGTAACATGCGCACATCCTCAAAAATGATTCATTGAATACGCGCACATTGTCATCTCATGTGCAAGCCACTGATGACGAGGTACTTGCAGGTACTTGAACCGGAAGTAACAGACCTGAGGGAAAATATCATTAGTACAATATACTGAAGAATCCCGTCATGTAGATAAAATACTGAAATACAAACGGCCCGTTAGTCACCCAGTTCCACAGAGACAAAGTCCAACCTTGTCGAAACAATAACAAATGCAATACATAAAATTCAACAAAGTATATGTGTTCGGTATGCGTGTTTCTACACATGTAACACACTCCTACCACATTTTTATATCATTTATGATGTAGATCTGATAAACGTGTACATGTAACACACTCCTATCACATTTTTATACCATTTATGATGTAGATCTGATAAACGTGTGTCAAAGCTGGAAACAATATTCATTTCAGACACATGGAACGCGATTAGGAGTTGTATGATATACATCTAGGTTTGTTGTCATTTGGAAAATATCATCCAGCATATTAAGCTGCAAGAAAACTTACTATTCCGTCAATATTTATTTATTTATGTGTATACATTTATAAAATAATGTACGGTGACAGCTTTAACTTCTTGCAAGTGATAAGATACAGGTAACTAAAAGACAGAAAGAAAGCATGCAAGGGACAGCGAAAAATAATAAACACGTAAGACAGGAGGAAATAAGAAAGCAAGAAAAAAGAAAGAATACGCGAGATAAATAAAATAAAGAAGGAAAGATTATATTGTAATACAAAAGGCATGAACCTTCCGTTAATCGTCACAACAGAAAAACAGATCACTTCTGTAATTATAAAGAAATTACTGAATATTCGAGCAGGTCCACGTACAACACAGAACGTAATTTCAATATGGATGCGATGAACGTAAATTTCGGGCTCATTAGTCAGTTAATAACGCTGTATTTAGTTCTCATGTGTTTTTATAATTCATAACATAGATGAGTAGATGAGGACACGAAAGATTAACAGGCCTATAACACGGACAGAAAATTTTTGAAGTTCATCTCAGTAATTATGTGCAACAGTCAAACACGTGTTACACTTGAATCAAATATTTACATTTCAGTCGCTGCTCTTGAACAGAAGGAAGGCTTTAGCACAGACAGTAAGATTTCCAGTTCAGAATAACAATTTCTTTGTTATAAAATAAACAGCTTTTCACACAAACTCCGTATCGCCAGACATTCTATGTTGGTAAGTATAATAGAAAGTTTAACAAAGAGAAATATGAGACTGGAGTAAACTGCCGAAGCGTATGAAGAAAATTGAGGAGTTTTGTACGTAAATATCCATCAAGACAAATTTCATATTTACCGATAATTATATCAAAGACAGTTCACACGTATAAACTGCACAGAAAATATCAATAAACTTATTAATTAAAGCTAAAACTTCTAAATAATTTATATTAAATCCCAGTCAGTAATTATTTAAATATACAGAAAAACGTATTCACTTGAAGACTGTCCCATTTTGGTATTTTGTAACTCCGTATCTTGAACACGAATATGGCGGTCACGCGAACTTTCGACGGGGACCAACATAAGCGCTATTCCGTTTATGGTCTCCACATTTTGTAATGAATAAATTTTTTGAAAGTGTGCAGATTTTTTAACGGAAATCAAACATAGAAACAACATGGCAGTGGCGGCAAATATTTGTTTCTTTCCTGTTGCGGTTGTCAGATGAATCATTGTAACTACGCAAGTTTCCTCTGCATGACGACACGTTGCAAACAGTTATTCTGATAACGCTATTTACATTAATCCTTTCCATGCTACGAACGAGATACATCGCTTTTGAAAGCAGTCCTTATTTTTCTGTACTCTTATGTATTTTGTAAATAAATGTGTCTTGAGACTTTAAGATAAACATATTTATTTTGTACAGTCTATACACAAACGTTTGAAGTTTATTGGTGTTGTAAAAAATTATATAATATTAAAACATTTTATTGTGTAAAATATTATATTAGCGCTCTTAATCGTAAATACGATTTTACATTATATTTTTTAGCGCTTTTTATTAAAACGACATGTTTCGACGGGTAATATCGTCGTCTTCAGGTTTTTATAAATTTAAAAATATTTTAAAAACTATTAGATATTTAATGCAATATATTATAATGATCCGTAGTTCTGTTTGTAGCTTTCCATTTTCATGGTAAGTTGCTTATTGTAGTCAGACGTTATATTTATCAAGAGGTGTTGTGTAGAGTAACGTGCGTCTGACGGCTGGTGAAGAGAACCAATAAACTTCAAACGTTTGTGTATAGACTGTACAAAATAAATATATTTAATCAAACACAAACATGACGCATATAAGATACAAATTTAAGATAAACGTTTGAAAATTGCTGTAAGCTTAATATATAGACTTCTCATAAAATATGAACCAAAATATTGTCTTCCTAATAAAAAAAAATGTTGGTATTTAGTCACGACTTTAGAAGGCTGACTCTTCAGAATTGTAAAATGCATGGAATTTTCAGCGAGTGACATCAGTTCTTATTTCTTTGTAGGGAAGCAATGATCATGCTCCAGATACTGACACTGGCGTCGCTTGGGATGCTGCAAGTAGCCGGTCTATTAAGAGACGACGGCGTCCTTTCTGTGAAACAGCGTCACATGGTGGTATGCGTGGTAACCATAGCAAAAGGACATTTCTCGCCGGGACAATCAACACTTGTCTCATTTCCCAACGCAGGACAAGGAATATCTCGGAGAACTCTGGCACAATACAGGACGAACACCGAGATGCACATGTTGTGTCACACGCTTCAGAACATGCATGAACAAATGTTGTGGCTAATAGGAACAAGCTCGCTTTACGTGTCACTGAATACAGGATATGAAACTTATTGGAAAATTGACCACTACATAATTTTTACGTGGTCCGGAGAAGAACAGGACAGTGTGACGGACGCTGTGATCGACCAGGTACAGAAGTTGAAGGACAGTAGTTGGTGGAATAACAAAGCAGAATTTCTTGTAGTTGTGACTGAATATCACACAAAAAACGATAGCCAACTGGCTTTAGAAATCCTGAGGATACTTTGGACATCTTACAGGATACTGAATGTTATTGTTTTGATTCCACAGACCATTAACCTGCAACCTATGATGGATACACACGATGGGAACATTAAAACATCTACATTTGACTTACACACGTGGTTTCCGTATCAGTCTGAAATTGAATGTGCTGATGTTCGAAATACTATAGTTATCGATAGATGGATTCTTGAAGGTGAAGGACGATTTTTGAAAGAAGTTCCCCTATTTCCTGCAAAAATTCACAAAAATTTCCATGGCTGCCCATTGAAAATATCTGCAATCGATGTACAGCCACTTGTCGTGAAAGACAATTATATAGATGAAGACAATAAAATGAGACCGGTTTATTCTGGCCTGGAGGTAGAATGCTGCAGATCCATAACAACGGCGTTGAACATGACACCTGTGTTTGTGCCTGTCACTACGGCTGGATTACAAGCCCGCGTGGATCTTATCAGCGATTTGGAGGACGGAAGTACAGACGTGGCATTCGGTGCGTTTCCCTTGCACGAATTAATCTATTCGTTAGTAGATTCTACTATATCATACATAGATGATTACATGAGTTGGTACGTACCTTGCGGAAAACCAGTTCCTAGAATGGAGAAAATTACAAAAATGTTTACGGTTTCAGTCTGGTTAATGATCGGACTTGTATTCGTATTGTCTGTTGTTATGACGTGGCTGATTGCGAAACGCGCGCAGAATTGTGCCGTCAATGAGTCTTCTGGTTACGCGACGGTAAGTGACAGCGTTCAAAACCTGTGGGCCGTTACTCTGGGGTTGGCGGTCCGAGAGTTGCCCCGCACTGGTAAGCTAAGGTCATATTTTTGTTTGTTCGTCTGGTACTGTTTCTCAGTGAGTATTGTGTTTCAGACGTATTTCACAAGTGTCCTTGTTAATCCTGGCGTAAAAGAACGCATCACAACTCTTGAAGAACTCTACAGCTCTGATCTTGTTTACCATTACATCGAGGAAAATGATGACTATTTAAAGTACTCACTTCAGTCTTATTATTCTGAAATAAAATTGCGAAGAACTGAGTGTGGGGAGACAGAATATTGTCTTTACGATTTGCTCCGTTCACAGACTTTCGCAGTGATCGAACACAGTTTTCACATTGAATACGTCACATCAATTATTAAAAATCCTGAATTGTGCAGTCTGGACGTAGCTATTTACAGGCTGAGTTTTGCAATGCACCTGGCAGAGGGAAGTCACCTCGTGGACACATTCAATGACATAATTTATAAAATAATACAAGCAGGCTTAATCGTCAAATGGTGGAATGACCTTAAGACGAAATACCAATTATCGGCCTATGATCATTACAGCATGTCTCCTAATTATGCGGATTTTAATGATGACGACAAAGACTACTTCGTGTTTTCATTATCACACTTACAAGTAGCTTTCTATGTGATTGGCGTGGGAGGTATTATTGGATTTCTTGCTCTCATGGGAGAGATCTTACATGACAAATTCTTCAAGAAACCTTGAGTTGTTGTTCATGCACACAAAATTCGGCATGGGCGAAAGTCTTTTCAGACTGTCATTACGTAATTAAATCAGTTCATTAACTGTCTGTGGCCGATAACGGTTGGAACTTGCCTGAAAAACAATTCCTTTCTTTTAAGCTATCTTACGTACACACGGTTCGTACTGTCGTTTCAAAGTTTGAAGGTTAAAATACAAAATTTGTGTACTTTCATTTAGTTAAGAAGAAACTTTGTCATGTTATGACTGTGGGGTGGGGGTGAACATGCTCCTCCAAAATTTTGGTACCTACCATGTTCACACAGCGTTACAATCCAGAAGAACAACGTCGAAGTTTATACTTCTAAAGTACATCATAAATAAAAATGACAGAGATGTGAAAGAAATAATTACGTAAGAATGAAAAAACACAACCAGACATAAGAAAGTAAAAAGAAAGAAAAAGTTAACAATGATGAAAAGAAGACGAGAAAGAGAGTCAAAAGAGACAAAGTGAAAGCAACAGACAGAAACAATAAGAACAAGAAGGAATAAAACAAAACAACTTCGAATACGATATTAAAAATACAATAAAATCTGGAAGAAAACATCATTTGAAATCTGATAAACATCTGACTAAAAGTTGCATTTAAGAAATTATATTTAAGTTTATATAATTTTATACACCTGAAGATGGTTCTTTTAGAACTGAAACATGTCGTGTAAAAAGTGATGATCTAATGTAAATCGAACATTTCGATAGAGAACATCATTAATATATTTTAAATATTTAAATGTTAATTATAGTAATATTTTAATATTTAATAGGAATTTTATTGTGATTAGACTGACAAGATTTAAACAAATATATATTTATCACAATATGACGCAACTTTATCATCTCAAGAAGAAAGAAGTCAAGGCGTACGATGAAACTGTGCCATGCAAAAATGTAGAGTAAAAACAACACGAGATTACAGAACACTCAAGGAGAGAAATAAAAATGAGGAAAATGAAAGAGAGAAACTCGTGCAGGTAATGCTTTTGGAATGTCTATCCCAAATCTGAGTTCAGATTTTCCTTATTCTTCGACTGGTTTCCAGCACACGAGCCACATGAAACTAAAACATTTTGAATTCAAGGTCACTTGAAGATAATTCCAACCGGGAGCATAATTTGTAATAGGCTTATTTGGTATGAAGGTCATATCTTAGTGCTGTGTTTTTGAATAGTGCAGTTTGTCAACTGTGTAAGTATACGCGACTGTGCTTCGTGATAAACTAAGGTGAAACATTTGTAAGCTGCAAGACCAATGGTCAGCGCTTCTTGAAAGAAAGTCCTTCCGTGTGACTTAAAAACAAACAATTACAAATGTCAGTTTGGAGCTACACCCATCAGTTACAGTTATGAACACGCGTTTCAGTCCACGGGACAAGTCGATGTTGTTCTTTTGAGTTGTAACGCGTCTGAACTTGTAGGCAAATACCACCATTTCGAAGTATTTCTATCCCTTCGTATTTTTGAATAAATTAACAGTATTTTAAGTCACCTGCTTCGAGGGACTGTTTAATAACTCGAAAAATCACCAAAGATAGTCGATCTCAAAGCTCGGTTTCTCCCTATTACGAGTCATGTGCTAACCACCGGACGCAACGCTCCATAAATCAGTAAACGCCCCCGTTCTAAATATGGCGGCGTAAGAGGATATTTTCATCATTGAATCACGTATTCTGATATTTTATTCCCCAATACGTGACTACTGCCTCAATGCTGACGCACTCATAAACCTTGACTCTGGAATATATCCTTCTTGCACGTATGTATAATTGTGTAGCCTATGAAAGACCGGTGCTTCCCCGTACTGATCTATCTAACCGTTGCCTGGCTTGACAATGATCATTCCCGTCACAGAGTTCTTGTTCCCCATTGGTTAAATTCATTCTGTAACACCACCAGGATTGCACCTTCACCTGAAGGAAATCCAACAGAAAATATGAGACAGAAGGAGGGAAATTACTTGAAGCCCACATCCTCTGTTGCGTTATTGCGTAAATTATGAAACAAAGCCGTGAATATTTATAACGACGGCAAGCTAATAATAGGTTATCCTTATGTCTGCACTCTTGGTGAGATAGTGGTTCATGCATCAGCAGCCAAACGATAATGATTTCCTTGTAAATTACAATACTGTACTACGATGTTTCAAGGAAATGTTCACAGAAACATACAAAGTTGATAGGAAGTGTGTTACTTTGAAGAAACATTTGAAGTTAGTGAATCGATATTGGACGTATATAAGTTATACGAAGTGCGTAATCTGTTCGTTTTACTTAAATTGTTGAAGGGAAAGACTTTTGAATTTGGTGATTAGTGTCTACGAATTTTATGTGGAAAAATAATAGTGTTTTATTCCACTCAAATCATGAATTGACAAATTTCAAACCGGTGACATATGAATCATGTTGTAAACAAATACAAATAAGATAATTTTGAATATTTTAAAAATATATATATATATGTTTTATTATTTATAAAATATTCATACACCAACAACTGTTCATATATCTTGAGAGAATATAATTTAATTATATCTACTGAACAGATCGTATTGCAAATTTCGTGTGGGACTTCTGAAACTCGCGTTTCACATCTTTACAAAATCAGATTTCTAAATTCGAGGTGACTACAATGGTGTTTTTGTCATCTGATGATTGACTTACACACTGTATTCAAGTGTTACATTAGATAAGTCCACAAGATATCTTCGGAACCATTTCATCTCCCCAGGTGGTTAGAGACGTCGTTTGATAAGAATCAGGTAACCAATCACTCCGATGTTAAACGATAAAAGAGAAAAATGACTGTCACTGCGCATGCTCAAACTATGTTAATCGAAAACCTTGTGTCATGTCACTTAGCAAGCTTTATATTTCAACAAGAAAAATACTGCTGACATAAGGCTGTTCTCTGTTACACTCCACCTAGCGCTGAAAACAGTACAGTTTTTTGACAGCCTACCAAGTTATCAGTTCTAATTTTAATTTGATATTATTAATTGTAATCTTCCAACAAGGCCGCAATGGGATATAATATTTCGGATGGTGATATACCACACCACCATGAAGATGAACTCGGAGATGATGAAGGTATAGTGGTAGCAAAAATCGTTGCCATGATTGTCTTAAGCGTGGCAACATTCATGTTAGGTCTGCTTCCAACGAAATTGGCCGTATGGTTCAGATGGAACAGGGTAACGAATGACAGTCGGTCTAAACCAGTCTTATCGCTCTTGCTTTGTTTTGGGGGAGGTGCTTTGTTATGCACAACTTTTCTCCACATGTTACCGGAGCTGAGTGAAGTCCTGACGGAACTTCAGGAAGAAGGACAAATTGCAGTAACGAGTTTTCACCTCGCAGAACTAATAATGTGTTGTGGCTTTTTCACGATGTACCTAGTAGAAGAGTTAGTTCATCTTTACTTACACTGGCGCGAAGACTCTAAAGGAATTTCAAAAGTAGACGACGTTATCCACAGGACTTTCAGTATCAGAAAATGTTCTGGAAATAAAGAAGGAGTTAAAAATGATTTAGAAGACAGTAGAGGAGGATCTGAGGATACTTCATCGTTAAAGACGCTGACAATATCAACATTACAAGAGACTGGAAAGAAAGATAAAGATTTTGAAATTGTTACATCGGAGCCCAAAACGATTACAACACATCACAACAAAGATGATCCTATCGTTACTTCAGCTCGAGGTCTTCTTGTTGTCTTAGCATTGTCTGTGCACGAACTTTTTGAAGGCTTGGCAGTGGGATTACAGACAACCACAAGCTACGTGTGGTACATGTTGGGTGCTGTTTCAGCTCACAAACTAGTCATTGCATTCTGTGTGGGTATCGAACTAGTGAGCTCCAGGACAAAATTCATTCTTACTCTGGCATACATATCAACATTTGCACTTGTTTCGCCTATCGGCATTGGGATTGGTATAGGGCTGAGCGGAAGTACTGAAGATGGACATCACAGTATTTTAAATGCGATTCTTCAGGGGATGGCTTCAGGAACACTGCTGTACGTGGTTTTCTTCGAGATACTTCAGAGAGAGCGGGACAACAAGGTGTCTGGCCTCAAACAGTTGTTAGCCATCGTAGTTGGGTTTTGCATCATGTTCGGATTGCTCATAGCAGGTAAGTTTCACAGCAAACTGTTCGTTAATACAGGGTGTTCACGAAAGGATTGTTATATATTCACATAAACAATCATACCACAAAAGTAAAAACACAGTCAGTTACATGATCGTTAGTTGTAAAGCAGGTGTAGTGTTCAATATGCTCACCACTGACCTTGACATTATAACAGAAATAAAATTAAAATTGGAAGACAACAAGTCCTTTCGTGAAGACCCTGTACATTCAACTAAAAACCGAAGTTTATCTAAACATTTTAAAATTTGTCCTTTCTATTTAAGAGATATTTGATTGGTTCTTGAGATTGGTGAGACGTATGTGACCCACCATCACCGTACAAGACCATTAGTAAGTTTTTGAAACAAATTACACCATTGAAATATACGAAGAGAAGGTTTAACCCTTCAAATTCAAAAATTGACAGTTGTTATTGCTTCTTATCAGAATCAAACTTGGTTTCTCACATAAGGGACAAGATTAAACTGAGGGTGCTAAATAACAGGGTGGTGAGGTGAATATTTGGATCTAAGGGGGATGAAGTGACAGGACTCTGGAAAAATTTGCACAGTGAGGAGCTCCATACTTTGTGCTGTTATACCTTATATTGTTAGGATAATCAAGTCAATGGGAAATTGTGGCGGAACAGGTGGTATGCATTTAAACGATTAGAAAATTTAATTAGGAAGCCTCAAGGGAAAAGCCCACTCGGTAGGTGATAGGATATTATTAAAACGGGTCTTTGAAAAACAGGGTATGAGAACAATTTCCGTCAGGATAATAGACATTGTGGCAGAGAGCAGAAGTGAGGATCTGTCGAATACGAAGCAGGAATACCAGAGTCTACACGGCGACCTTCGACATGGGACTGTTCAGTGACATTTAAAAGGTTGATTGCATTGAATTTTCCAGCATTTACTGCCATGGAAACACAACAACCCGAGTCAGATTACAATTTTAGAACAATTCTTGTGAATGTTTAAAATCTGTCTACAGGCACCGAAACACGTACGGAATGTTGTGTATCCGCTACAGAACCGAACAAAGCAAAATACTGCACCGAAGCGTGTCCATTCTTTTCACTTTGTGAAAATTATTTACACACGACTCGATCCAAATTGTTAATAGGTCGCTGCAATCAAAATCTGCTGAATTATGCAAGCGTAAAACTTCCGTCCAATGTGGCATTCCATATGAAACGATGGCTGCCTTTTACAATTACTTTTCGAATTCCATAACATTTTTTTAAAAAACAAGACTGGGAAGATATTGTTTGCGGACGAGCTAATTAGAAAAATATTTGTACCTGAGAGGTGAAAAGTAAAGGAGACTGCGGAAATTTGGTTTATAATTTGTATTCTTCATCAAAAATTACTGTGGTCACCAAATCATATAATATGAGCAGGTGGGAAACGTAGCGAGCATAAAGGAGATAAGAAATTCATAAATAATTGTCGTTTGGAAACGTGAAGAAAAGAGACAACTTTAGAGACAGAGAGATGTAGTGGAAACGTAGCGAGCATGAAGGAGATAAGAAATTCATAAACAATTGTCGTTTGGAAACGTGAAGAAAAAGACAACTTTAGAGACAGAGAGATGTAGGATTTTATTAAGACAAAAATAAGAGAAACAGGGTACGATGATGTGTGAATGAATTAGGTTCAGAATAGGGTTCAGTAAACACAGTAATGAACCTTTTGTTTCCGTAAAAGGTGGGGAAAAAATAACATCTGATTTTCAAAAATAAAAAGTTACTATTGCCTCAAGAATCGAAGGGCGAACATTTTGAAAACCTGACAGTTTTATTAGACTGATTTTTAATTTTGAACAGAAATAATTTTCATAGCGTACAATACCTGTATTTCAACTGTTGGATAACTGATTCGGTTACGTACATACCTTCCAAGAAGTCGACTGATTGGCAAAGTTAGGCTCAAACAGCGTAAGGTTAATGTAAAAACAATCTCGCTAGCTCGATAACTTAATTCTGGGTATCCCCAACCCAACAAAATACGGTTTTTCCGGGGAAAAGCCGTGTTATTTCCCTACTTTCCATTTCCAGCGTCACGCTGAGAGGCAAGGACATGATAACTTCACAGTATACGTCTGCCTACAAACCACAAGTGAGAGAAACAGGATTATTACGACGTCGTCGTCAAACCGAGTGAGAAATGAGTTTACCTGAATTTCATTATTATTCGCCACATATAAAAGAGTTTCAAACAAAACTTGTAGATCTTAACGTTTTCTGCACTTAATGCCTTGTACCAACAAAGTGCTTATCGATAGGCAGTTTTAAATTTATTAAGTCAAATTTTACGTCGGGTTATACTGGAACTTCATTGAACGAAATAAAATCCCTTCCATAATATTTTAGTGTCAATCCCCCAAAACTAAATTTCATCAAAATCCTCTCAGTATTTTTTTAAAACGAAACTTGCAGACACAGAAATCCACATGAGACCTTCATTTTATGCTCTTAAAAAGTAAGAAGAATGTGGGCCAAGTGTGGAAACTTAAAACAGATTTCTAAGCCTTTTTTTCTAACGAGACTACACAAAAGCACGGAGTTAAGACAGACGGATAGTCTAATTGCAATGTTATAATACAATGTTCTTCATAATATAAAATACTATATTTACCGTATGCTCCAGCAACTGTAACGTCTTATATCATGTAAATGATAAATCGATATGTCACGCATGGCTAGCCGTGCTCCAGAACTCTTTGTGCAATTTTCCACTTTCTACCTTCCAACGATCTACTTACGTCAGAAACCAAAATAAATGACAAAAATTAATCCAGCTCATAATAATTATAATGTAATAAGACGTTTTAGAAGAACAGTCGGTAGTTTAAATTTCAAGCGCTGTATTTTCGAGACGAGGGTACTAGGTCTGATTATAAGATCAGTTTAGACTGGCTAGGAAATGGTCTATGAAGGTTCTACAAACTCATAACAGCAATTCACTGTGTAGAAAATTTGTCAGCCTCCAAGAAATGGTTTGTGTTTTATTTAATAACCAATTTCAGGTTGCTATAACAAAGTGACATGCGACACTGGCATGTCATTAACATGTTTTTTTTTTCCATTCAGGTCTACTTAAAATTATTTCAAATGAGACGTAAGATCTTTTCCTAGTGCGGGCTATAGTGAAATCTAGGGCAGGACTGGCGTTAAAAAATTTGATTTATTACGTGGAAATGAAATACAGCCGTAATGATGTTTCTTCCAGTAATCAACAAATCCACGACAGTGAGATATCAGGTTCTCACGGCGGCGAGAATGAAGACGACTGTCTTATGAATAGTGTCGTGTAGTCTCGTACAAGTTGAGCGACGTTTCAGAGGTGCTTGCTACCTCCATCAATATGGCGATGATGATGGAGACAGTAAACACATCTGTAACGTCGTAAATTTCTACAAGACTAAAAGATGAAATATATCAGAAAACCGTCATCTTCAAATTCGTGATAAGAAAGAAGGGGTATCCCAGTGGTGTTTGGATACTGGGTTTGAGTCTCGACCGAAGCAATGATATCCGAAAGTAGATTATCTTCAGATGTTCAACGCGAATGGAATGAAAAACTTAAGCAGGCCACACAAATTTTCTTCAGAACTTCAACGCGAATAGAAGGAAAAACTTAAGCAGGCCACACAAATTTTTATCCCGTCATTTAAAATGATCCATCCATCTCATTCGACTTTATTTAATATCTGCAGTTGGTGTATCGTCATAAAATTAGGTACTATAAAAGATTACGATATGAATGTTTTCTCATAAAGAAGTAATACATATATAATCTTTATTCCAAGTAGTCCTTTATTTCACAGCTGCTCTGTGTCCGCTCATTTATCAACTGGGGACGGACAAACAGACATAGTACGACCCCATCATGACATTAACAACGGAGACAAGAGTACATGCAAATGCCTTATTTTACTGTTGCTCTCAGAATACAGCATTACGTTTGTAACAAGTTCTGTGCTATATGCAGTTGGTAGTTATGTAAGAGATACTGTAATTATCATAATCGATCACTTAGCAACCGTCACTTAGTTACTTGCAACTGATTGGCCTCCTGTATGTGGGTGAGAGTGGATCGGATGCTACTGGCTCAAGATTCTGATACTTTTTTTTGCACTGTAGTTATCATAACGAGTACTCATTGTCTGGCCTTTTTTAACTTATTCTCTTTATCTTGTGGGTTAAAGGCTTAAGATCGACGCGTCTGTTTATTGTTCGTAATAAAAGTTGATCCTGCAGACGGAAGGATTATTGTGAAACTTGTGATGTTTGATGCCACCTAAGTCCACTGCGAACTCTGTATCTCCTTTTTACCCATTATTAATAATACCAACAAAAATATATTTGAACTTCTGAGGTGAAAGCGTCGCTAATATCACTTAATATCACGTCGTGAAAATATGTGTAAAAACCGAGGGAAAATGCAAACTTGGGTGACCTAGGCCAAGATGGTGTGATAGCACTTTAAAGCCCAATGGTAACTGTACGTACCACCTGATTTTAACAATCATTGTTGCTGCATTTTCCAATTATGTGTTCTGTATGATTCTCAGTGTAAACAGGGATTATGTCGCCAAACAGCATTAGACAGCTAATTTTTTAAATGGTAAACTGTTGTGTTTTCTTCGCGGTACGGACTGAATTATTAAATATTATTTAGACGAGCTTCTATTTCAAGTGATGATGCCGAAGTGCACGCGTACGGATTCTTTGAGAAAGGAAGCCTCTCACTGAAACCTTCCTTCCGACGTTCAGCGCCGGCGTCCCGGCGTAAGACAGGCCTGGAGTTTCATCCAGCCTCAAACCTTTATTGACCTCGTTCATCAGCCGACGTGCCTGCTTTCTATTACGAACACCGCTGCGCTGTAGCACCTGTGGTCGCAATTTTACACAAACCCAACTTTTACGGATCTTTAAGTAGTCATAGCAAAACACGATTAAGTAAAGTATTTTTATTTTTTTATACCCTTGAATCAGAGTCTTTCAGAAAAGTTTAGTTGCTCACCCAATCAAGAATTATCTTGCCTTTTATAGGAACCAAAAATTCATTACCGTGTTCACAACAGTCCGACTCTGGCACCTACCACTAGCCAGATTAATCCAGCAAACACTGCATATCCTATTACGCATCATTAACACGCATGCTACACGTCTTGTTCATCTCGTACATCTTGATTTGATCACCCAAATAATATTTAGTGAACAGCACAAACTATGGAGCTCTTCAGTGTGTATTTTTCTCAAGTACATTGTGCTTCCCGCCTGCTAGGTTCTTCTGTTCACAAATTGTTCACAAACATTTTCAGTCCGCGCCATATCGTTCTTTCAGCTCCATTCCCTCATTAAATCGTAATCCATCATGAACCTGCCATACAGTAAACATATTCCATGACAATCCCGACAAGTAACTGTAAATATTTCTTTTTTTATGGAGGTTTTTATTACTCCCTCCGAGTCCCCTGAAATCATACAACATCGCTTCACAGAATTCCTAAGACAAGCGTTTTATATGGATCAGGGGCCAGTTTGCGGTACAACACAACAAATTCTACAAAACGATAAGGATTGTTTGTGATAGTCTATAAACAGACAAAATATCATTGCTGTAGGGCGACGTTAGAACTCATTTAACTACATGTTCATAATGCAGCATAATTTTTTTTTCGTTGGTTCTAAACCATTGATATTTTCATAATTTTACATGTCACAGAACCTGACTCTCATGTTAACATTTTCAGATCCATAATATTTTTATACACGCCATTCCACCAGTTTCATTTTATTTCGCTTGAATTTCAAAACAGTCGGACACACACGTGTCTGATTGATGCAGGATTTTTCAAATATCGGACCTTATCTGACACGTGAACCACAGTCAGTTCTGCCATGACAGAAAGGAAGGCAGGAAGGAAACTTCTAATTTCTTTCTTGCATTTTTTAAATGCGAAAGTTGGCGGACAAAATCCGACGAAGGACCTGAAGGTGTTAACACGGAAACAGATTCTATACAAACAATCACTTACTTGACTTGGTCCCATGCTTCACGCAGACACAAAAGCTCCGTGTCTCCTTGTGATGCCAATAAAATGGCATAATGTCCCGATGTATACAAATCAGAGCTGAATGACCTCAAAATATTAAGCACAAGTCTCTCTTTGCTAGGTGACTAATAATTTTCATGCTAGTTTCACTTCAGTTTACGTATTTTCATGTCTTTTGCTGTATGTAGTTAAAGAGAAAATTACACGCATCTGAGCAAGTATAAAAATTATATACTGTCAAATCATTCAGTGGTTTTGAACATCACGGTCTTTTAAATTACGCTGATTTAGCTCTCTGTTTAGAAACGATATCATTGTTTAAAAAATTGAAGGTGAGTGGCCTGCTTCAAGCTCTGGCCGCATTATTCCCCGCAGTTAGAGACTGGTTGTGCTCAAAACTAATTAAATATGGCGAAGTAAATAAAGGATTCTGCCCATACAGAAAAATTAACACATGCACCTCAGGCCATAGCCGGTCAAACAGTTCACTGAAAGCGCCGTATCGTCTCATACGGCATGTAGCTATTATTTAGTGAAAAAAGGTTTGTGTTAGTATATAATTTAACAGAGCATAGAAAAATTATAGGCGCATAGAACTGAGATCCTGCCACATAAGATATATCATCAGTAGGTTAAACGCAGTTCCAAGACACACAATTTATTAATGTATCACTTGTTTCTCGCAAGTTATTAATTTCAAGTCGTCAGTTTGAAGCAAGTATAAAAAAATAGGAGAGGGAATTATGAAAAAATAAGTAAAAATAAATTTGCCCTTGGTGGCTCTTCACGACTTCAGAAAACGTACCCCACGCGGGGTCTGCTGTGAAATGGGCCAATAACATAATATTCAGATAACCGTGCTCCTGACCATCGTTTGAGAATGACATTTGTACACAAACTGGATATTAATCACATGACACGTAATAATAATATGGATACCAAGGAATTAACAAAAATGGCGATACGACCCTTTTGCATCAAGCATTTTACCGCAGAGTAGAACGCGTCGTCGGCGACTTTAATAGAAAGGAGAGTGAATGTGGATGCAGAGTTTCTGTTCTCGAAGGCACGAGTAATTCTGAAAGCCAACATTCACCGTGTTAGTCTATTGTATTAATAACAAAGCCCCATGGAAGAAATCAGCAATTTTCAATCTGGCAAATAAACAGCTTGTGCATAAAAAGTTGTCTGTAAGGCTACAGTAACGAGCCTGAGTGGTTTTATTTCTAAAGTCGAGAGCTTTCGAATTTGACCACTTTGTGTCAAACAGTGACAGAATTTATTGCAGCATTCCTTTCGCAAATCGTACTGAAAGCACAACACTTACAAAACTCCTCCGTAGAGTAAATTACATGCGAAAATACGAGTATCCTCACGGCGAAAGAAGCCACATTCCTCCTGTCAAATACACCGACACAACACTAAACCGAGCGCCTGACTTCATACTCCCGCCAGATCCTATCACAGCCTCGTTTACATTTCTTTCTAAAACCTCGAATTACAAGAGACTTTGAAAGGGGAGGACGTGGTCCGAATTGTTTCTGAAATGACGTCATGAAGTAGGAAAACCATAAACCAAATGCGGGACATTCTTGGAAATTACGTTGTCAGAAACTGATTGCAACATCAGAATAGAAAACTTAGAACAGTTACGGAATATGCATGAATGTGCAAGAATACAAACATGTAAAGTTATTATCGAACGTCGAGCTATTGCAAGTAGTCTGCACGCTTGATTCGTATTCGGGAGGTCTCGGGTTCAAATCCTGGCCCGAGGACTGGCAATCCTGATAGAGGTTTTTAGTGCTTTACCTCAGTCCCCCCAGGAAAATCCTGGAACTGTACCATAAATTCGGCCACAATTTTTCTTGCCTAGATGTGGATGTAAGGAAACTAGGGCGTGAATTGAAATAATCTGACCCACGGTGGCGGGCTCTTGTGGGCACGGTAATTAACTTTTGGTTTTCGTAGAAGACGAGGAAACTCCTGATTATTTCTGATTAAGTATTCTACTCCATGGAGTTAATCAGTTATTGAACTAATTAGATCTTTATTTTCAGCTGGCCATAACCATGAACATGATCATGATCATGAATCCGAACACACGGAGAATATGGAGGCAATCATAAGAAATATTACGTATCACCAGGAACATCACCATCACCACCATTAGCAAGACACGCGACATGGATCTACACAGATGAAACTGCCGTCTGGGGGGTCCCGTTGAGAAAGTTTATTGCGTAACAAAACAACGCAATACGTAAGGACACGTTCCTATTGTAACAATAAATGTGAGTGCGTTTCTGTTACAAAAATAACTAAAATAAGGATGCAGAATATATCTAAATTTTACTGTTAATATTCCGAAGGAAGAAACTAATGACTTAGCCTATCTCATATTAAATTTAAAAAAACACATTCTACTTGTTACAGCCATTGGTAATATTCTGTACAACATGGTAAAAACATGCCAACAAGGTTTTACAAAGAGACGTTATGTGTGTGCAGTACATATTTTTGATGAAGGACTGTATCTATAACATATGAAAATCACGTCGGAGTGTAACATAAGATCCGCACTGCTTCCAAATTTAGACAAAAGAAATTGGTTCTGGAAGAATATCGCACAGTTTAAAATGACATGAATCCCAAATGGTTATCTCAGATTAGCAGGAATACTTTACTTGTACTAATGTGTTTCAACACCAACTTTATTTTCTAGACTCCTTGTGTGAGATTACAAAATAAACTATAGTCCGTAAGTGTATTTAATACTTTGTACAGAAATCTTTCATTCAGTGTTTAATAGCGCTTTGTGACTTTGTATTTGTTTACAACAAACAAATAAGTAAAAGTGAAATACAGTCTTATTTATATTTGGATAAATTTCCTCAATTCTTTATAACAGTTTTCCTCGGACTTTTAAATAGTTGTACGGATAATAAAGTGAATGTTTATCTTTTTCCATTCGTGTATATCTTCCTGTCAGCATCATTCTTTCCCCTGTCTTTTTTATTCTTGTATTTTCGTAAGACCTGTTATTCTGTTTCAGCTCTGTATCAGTCGCATTTCTGATATAGTTCATAAGAACGTAAAGTATCAGGGTCATAATTGCGACAATGTGCTCCGAGGTCATCATTATATAAATGCTATGAAATTTGGACAGACCTGTGCGGGTTGGTGCTAGTCATTTTAACCCCTGGACAGAACACCGCGTTTTCCAGGAGGCAGTGGTAAATATATGTACCATCTGCTTTAACAATCGCTAAAGCTCATTTTGAATTCATGAGTTTTCATATAATTCTCAATGCATGGAGGGGAAATTTCCTTAAACAGCGTTAATAAACCGATTTTGGCAATGGATAAGTGTCGCGTTTTCTTTCAGGTACGGGTTGAATTTGTAATTACCAATCACACGTGCTTCGGCAAGAGACGACATAATGCGCTTAGCGTTTAGACTCCGCCCCAAGTAAGCATTTTGGTTGGTTCGGCTTTAAAGGGTAACTGATGTATCTCGCAAATTCTACCAGAATTTATTTCTATTAGTACGTAGGCAGGCACACGTAAGCCTGTGAGACATGAATACGCAGAACGCCGTGATGGATATGCAACTTGTGTAACATAATTTACGAGGGCCTTACCATACAGATATGCGCACACGTGACTTATTGTTTCCACAGGGATGGGGAAGAGTTTTTAGATACGAATCCCCCTGCATGGTTTCATTTTGTGTTTTGGAAGAGTTTCTGTCCAGTTACTAACCCAGGCTCCTGGTGAAAAACCCTTCTTTGCATTTAAATATCTCAAAACCCATCTTGTCAATTGTACTTCAGTCCACGGTTCCAAGCCCTACCATTATAATACACTTTTTAATAACATCCTCTGTTCTGTTCTGCTGTCCTAAGCGGTATCTTTCTCTGATGAAAAGGACCAAACTTTGCATAACTTACATCTCTTAGTTTCTCTAAGTGTAGTATGTGTACGACGCAAACTGGGACCATCTCTATTGCCGAATGTCTTACAAGCTGGATGAAACAGAAAGGTCTTCAGAGTTATCTGTAACAACAGACGTTGATAGTCCACGAAAGAAAAAGAATATTCAACAAAGAATAATATTTAAGAATTCAGTCCGTACCGCAAAGGAAACACTTCGCCATTACAAATATCATCTGGTTTCTGTCGTTTAAGAAAATAATCGCTGTTTACAATGAGAATCACACGAGACCCCAAAATATAAAAAATGAATTTACTAACTGTTAAAGCAAGTGGTACATATGGTTACCACTGGCCTTTTAAGAATTAATCAGCCGTAGTTCCGCCACTGATACCAAGCGTTCTGAAATATCGAGCAGTTTCATCAGAGTCTCATGACGGGAAGATATTTGGTTGAACATTTCCGAGAAGAAGGCGTCAGGCAGGGACCGCCCCCCGATATCCCAGCTTAACCCGCCATGTCAAGGACACCGCTCACCACTGGTCGGGTCGCATCGGAATTACAGAGCATGAAGTCTGCAAGAGAAATGCTTTGACGTCAGACATGTGCACAATTTGGAGTCGCATTCAACTGAGCCCCTGAAACCACAACCTCGTGAGTCATGGCATTATTCAATGAAGTCTCTCTCAAGCGATTTCTTTGTAACGTAGGAATGTAATGTTTTTGTTGTGCCTCGTAAACTAGATC
>NW_019059629.1:620512-634751 GCF_000696155.1 Zootermopsis nevadensis
AAGCGGTTGCCTGCTGAGGGGGTCACAGTAGTGAAACAGACTTCAGCGGGGTAAGAGTTCGTCGTTCAGTGTCCAGCTCATTTAACCGCAAGAAGCGTGTAACAATACCTTGAAACTTCAACAGTTCCCTCACCCAAGTTTTCAACTTACAGCTTCTAAGGGTTCTTCCACTATAACTAAGTCCACATGACCCCAAAAGTAATAAAAATCCACAGTTAAATGCGATAATACGGAATTAAAAATTCAACGGGAATTTTTATTAACATCCAGAAAACTACAACGGGAGTGACAAGGTGCTTTTATTGAAGATATTCTGTGTTTGTCTACTTCCAGAAATTTTATCATAACTAGACCTGTATGATTTCAAAACAAAAAGCCATAAACAAACCAAAGAGACTAGCAAGAAGTATAGAATAAAAATTGAACGGAAATTGTTTTATTACCACCCAGGAAACAATGAAGGAAGAAGTGGAAAGGCTCTCTTGAAGAATTCGTGTGTGTACCCCCCGCCTCGACCCCTTCCTGCAGTTCCCCCCTCCCCCCACCAGGTTACAAGCATGATGTCGGTGTTCGGACAAGGTGGAACGAACAGGTAAAAGTGGCGTGTTTGCAAGGACTACAGCAGTTAACTGCTGTTACCTTGGTGAAGAACACTAGTGAATTTCGTTCATCTGACGCGTGTACCACGCGGTTCGTTTAATACTGCAATAACCAAATAACTAGTGCCGGAAAAATTAACGGGGGAATGTTGCTGTGCTTTACTTTGAAACATATTATAAACCGGAACTATTTAATTATTGTATTTTTTTAAATCGTGCATCTATATTTGAAGATAAAATAATGAGCTGTTGGTTTTAAATAATTTCGCATTGTCTTTTGAAAACGTATCTGTATCACTGAATGGCAGTTTTTATTTCATCTTATAACGTGATAAGTGTTTATTATTAATGGATTCGTTTTACAGTTTGCGTCAAGTAACATGTGCGAGGATCAAAGATAAACTGGGGACAATATCACATAGAAGTGTTTCCTGTTAATATGTGAATAGTTATCTGTATTCGCAAATTATCTTCAAATCAGCGAATCGTGTGAAATTATTTACTGTGTTCTTAATCACGATAAAACAAAACAAAATCTGTGGAGACTTGTTTTAAATTCTATCGGGTAATTTCTGTTTACACTTACGTGCTCAGTGCTGATATGAAAGGACAGAATAAAATCACGAAGGGCCGAAAACAGAAGTGAATAACATAGACAGCAGAAAGTCTTAACTCGAAACAGAATTTTCTGTTCTTGATTAAAACAAGAGAGAAGCGAACCGCGAGTTAACATATTTAGTTTGGGCGCGAATGGTTATTTTATAAATACGAGGCACAAATATGTAAATCACATACGTTTACTAACAGAATAAGCTTGAATGACAAAGCAGTTTTTGTAGTGTCTTTACACTAATAGTAAACAACAATAAAATTTCCTTCTCAAATCGCAGACCCAGGAAAATATAATGCTGACAACTTTTACAGCCAGTCTTATTCATGCAGACATTTAAAATAATACTGAAGCATTTCATTTTAAAGATCTGAGTTCGATTTTTAACCCGATATGAATACGTGTGAAACTATCGAGTCTAAGTACAGAACTCTCTAGGCTATAATTTCCAACTCCTTTGACAGCAACATAAAGACGTTCAGTGCACGTTTACCAGAGATTCTAAAACAACCGGATTCATACCAACTTCCAAGAAGTACCTCTCCACTTTCCCTTCAGCCACTGAAAATGGAAACTGCTGTAGCAAGTGGCAATCAAGTTCAAGGCGAGAACGAGAAGCTAGTTTCTGGTCCTTCCAACCTATCGCCTCAACAGTGAAAGCGACGACAGAAAACCCAACCAAACCAATTAATTTCTTCTGAATCGGCAGTGACAAGAATTATACATTTGTCACTACTCCCGTTTTCACGTCTGAAGGACAACTAACGACACCTAGATTCCCTTCAACTTAGTTGTTCACCTGGAAGTGAATGCTAACGTCGAGGCACAGTGACCGAAAGCCACCTGTTACTAAGGTCATACATATTACGTAAAGAACGTCTTAAAAGGGGTCAGGAAAATCCGTTAATCCACTACTCTGACTGTCCTTCAGTCCACTGAAAAGAGAATGGTTCCAAGAACAGTGTTGACTCTGAATTCAGTGAACTTGGAAGAGATTACGTGTCGGGTGTTGAGGAAATAATACGGTGTAAAGCTTGAATCATCGACGGTTTTTCGAGTTAGTCTACTAACGGATTGCTAGAGAATAGTGTCAGTGGAACAGGACAGTCGAAGCACAGTTGAAACATGGCTCCAGACTTGAACACAACAGAGTCATTACTGGAGGAACTACTCCTTCGGGACTACAGCGATTCTGGAATCAATGAAAGTACCATCGCATCCAAAGTGGCTACAGCAGGATCAGAACTGATTGTTGCTAAAATTGTAGCAATGTTGGTGCTCGGGTTATGCTCTTTCGGCCTTGGAATTCTGCCCGTGAAACTTGCATCATGGTTACATTGGAACAAAGAACCACAATCAACAAAGAAATCTTCTTCGCAACATTTTGTGATATCGTTGCTACTGTGTTTCGGCGGAGGAGTGCTGTTGTATACGACCTTCTTGCATCTGCAGCCAGAAGTCCGGGAAGCCATGGAGGTTCTGCAAAATAACGGAGAGCTACCAGAATTCCGCCATGATCTCCACTTCGCTGAACTCGTCTTCTGCGCGGGGTTCTTCTTCGTGTACCTCGTCGAGGAACTCGTACACGCTGTTCTCGACCGTCGTCCACACGAACATGAGGACGAAGCTGTCCTGCATCGCACCATGAGCCTTCGTCGTTGCTCCCGACATCCTACACACAGTGGCGTCGATTGTAACGGCGACAGCTCTGGAACTTTGATACCGAGAGTCAGCCTCAAGAATTCTTCAGCTGCTGGTAATAAAAATCTAATTAACTCCGGCGACAACTTGGATAACGTTATCACTAACGGAAGTACCGGAAGTAGCATGTCTGCAAGTACACAAGGCCTTCTCAACAGCTCTCTGTCGACAATTATGATTTTGGACAGCGCAAAAAATTCCCCGCTTGATGCTGAGGCGCACATGACAGGAGGTCCACTAACAGGGCTCAGCTCTGTCAAACAGAATCACCACCATCACCACGGACACGGGCATAGCCACGCGATTCCTTTCAAAAATGATGAAGATGGTTTGTCAACAAGTAGTTCGACAGTGGCGAAATCTTTCCGCGGACTCCTGGCGGTACTGGCACTGTCCTTCCACGCGGTTTTTGAAGGATTGGCGGTGGGCCTTGAGTCGAGTGTCGGCAACGTGTGGTACCTATTCGCCGCCATCGCCACTCACAAGCTGGTCATCGCCTTCTGTGTGGGTGTTGAATTGATCAGCACCAGAACAAGACTCGTGCTCATTTTTGTTTACTTGGCCACTTTCGCTGCGGTGACGCCACTTGGTATCGGCGTCGGAATCGCCCTGAGCAGTGACGGCGAGGACGCAGGCACCAGCAGCACAGTGGCGACAGTGGTGCTTCAAGGCATGGCCGCCGGCACCTTGCTGTACGTCGTGTTCTTCGAGGTGCTTCAGAGGGAACGAGCCAGCACGCAGTCTGGGATATGGCAGCTCATAGCCATCATGGCGGGTTTCGTCGTCATGTTTGCTCTACAGCTAGTCAGTAAGTACCACATTTATGTCCTTGTTGGAAATTATGTATGTAATTTCGGACAGGGTTTCGTAAAGTCAGTCATACTTTATTACAAATATACAAAAAAATTTGTACTATGTAAATGCATTGGCCGTTATATCTGTATATACTTTCAGGAATTATTGTCAAACTAATGCAAAATTTCACCCTACGTTAGTTTCAAGGTTCGTTGGACAGTCATACTCGATTAATGGTTGGAAGAGGAGGCGTTCGGATATGAGGGGTAAAAGTTAATATGTTAAATGAGTAGCCGACAAAGGGCAATACTTAAATTTGGAGAATCGCAACAAAACTATAGCTTGAGGAATAGTTTTATTGTTACACAAACAAAACTACAGTTTTGCCTTTGGTTTTGTATGGGTGTCAAACATGGTCTCTCACTTTAAGAGAAAATCACAGATTGAGGATGTCTGAGAACATGGTTCTGACGAAAATATTTTGGCGTAAGAGGTATAAAGTGACAGGAGGATGGATAAAAAACTGCATAATGAGAGGTAGCATAATTTGTACTCTTCATACAATTTTATTAGGAAAAACAAATTAAGGATGATGATATCAGTGGAGCATTTAGAACGCGTGAGGGAGACGCGAAATGTATATAAAATCTTGGTTGGAAAGTCTGAGTGGAAGAGAACATTCCGAAGTCCTAGGCGCAGATGGCAAGAAAATGTTAGAATGAAACTTAAGCAAATAGGGAACATGTAGACTGAACTTATCTGACTGAGGATAATACCGGTTCCGGGTTCTCGTAAACACAGTTATGAACCTGCGTGTTGCATATAAGGCGGGGAAGTTCGTGACTAATACCAGCTTCTCGAGATAGACTTTGCTCCACGGAATTAGATGCTAATGTAAAAAGCCAATAGTGACTGCACCTTGAAATATTTAGCAGCATTTTTCAGTCGTAGAGATAAAAAGACTTTGTTTGGAGAAGGCGCTCGTGACCTATTTCAATACACTCTGTGAGCAAGAGAACGAAATTCCTCAAGCAAGACAGCCAGTAACATGGCCGAGATTCGAACTGGTTTCCTCCTGAATACAAATCTAGAGTGTTACCGCTACATTAACCTGCTCGGTCATTTACCTGTGACGTTCTGTCACGTGCATAGGATGGGCCTTCAACACCGAGACAAACTGTCGAGACCCAAGTGATTGTCTGATCCCTGCCACGTTGCGTCTTCAATGGCGCCATGTTCTTGTGCAAACGACGGCCATCAGTTCACAATTTTGTATTTGCATCATAATCTATCACAGTCGCGGTTCACTCAGTACGCTGGGAAATGAAAAATAAGGAGCGTCAAATCGGAATAGAGAGGAAAGCGTATCAGTTTTCAGGGAACGTTCCCCACACTCGGTCTAAATCCATAACATTTGCATTACACTTCAAAACTAATCATTCCATTCCGTGCGTAATCAAGGAAAAATGATAAACTTCTGACATAGAAGTTTTCGTATTGCGCCTACTTTACGATATTATTCTCCATGCACCACAATCAGCATCATGCTTTACGATTCTAAGAGATTTTTATGAAATATTATTAACTTTCTAACTTGAAATAGCTCAGTGGTCACTATATGAAAAATTGATATTGGTATAAAATAAGGAAAATGTGGGAGATGAATTATTATTATAATAATAATAATAATTTTATTTTTTCATGTGCTAAAAACAGCTAAATAAGGCTAGTAAGAGTGAAGAACTTAAAGTAACAGTACGAGATAAAATCCTAACATCTACTAATGACGTCAGAGATCCGGAAATATTAAATATTAAAAAGAATCACGGTGCAGATGTATAATACGAAGACTAGAGAACATTGGCAAAGAGTAGTGAAAAGACAGTCTATCAAATTAAACGACGCAGCAACCCACAGGGCAGACATCATCATAACTACTCAAGAAATTCCCGGTCATTTATGGAATTCGACGTTTCAAAGTCAGGTTTAAAAAAAAAATCGCACCACTGACGTAACCTCAGACGCTTGAATCCAGCAATAACCTCATACCTTCTTCCTTTAAAATATATTGTAATATTATCCTCCCATCTTCATCTGATTTTCGTAACTGATGTCTAGTCTTCAAGTTTTCAGACAAAAATTGTGCATGAATTTCACATTTCTCACAGAAGCAACATTCCCCGTCCATTTCATAAACCTTGAATTGTTATCTCTAATAAAAATTGTAGGATTTCTGGTTTTCACGGCGGTGAGTCTGAAGATGGCTGTCTTCTGGGTCGTTATGCAGTGTATAGTCTGGTAGAAGTTTACCGACGTTTCAGAGGTCCTTGCTGCCTTCATCATCATGGCGATGAGCAATAAAAATTGTTGGCCAACGTAAATTATCGTCCCACTTCTCCTTTGTCCCGTCACTACCTCTCTCTTTTGTCCAGATAATAACAGGACCCTTTTTTTTTCAAACATCCGCTAGAGTTCGAGGAAGCAGAACAGCTGAACTAGATGGCGGAGATCTGTGTTGCAGTTTCGCTGCTCAAATCTATGCTTCACGTGCTGACAAATTAAAATTCAGTGCAAAAAGGAAGCGTCCAGCACGGATCCAGTCACGACATTTAAGAGCGAAATCTTGCATTCAAGGACAAGGTGTTAGTTCAAGGGCGATGTTCCTTTCATGGAGAACTTTGTACCCACCCTCCACTACAGGAGCCCACTCTCAATCCAAGTTCGTCTCACGACTGTTATACTGAGCTTATAGGATATTGAAGCCTTCACGGTGAGTGAATGTTATCGAAATCTTGCAGGGTGATCAACCGTGTAAGCACGTAGTTATAATCCATCGACTTTCATCATCAGGAGACGTGTTCGTGAAGGCCTCAAATCTGTCAGTCGCTACTCTAGTGTTAACACAGCTTCAAAGCGACCCACTTAGCAGCTCCCGAAATTTATGCAAATCCGGCAACATACGCGCACTAACATTGAGTATGCATAAGTACATAAATAAGTAGGGTACAAACATTCAGAGAGTGGAATGAGTGGAAAGGGAGATAAAATAAGATAATGAGAAGGAAAGCGAACAAAGGACAAAGAATAAGATAAGGAGAAACAAAAGAAAAGAGATTGTAATAAGAGGGAATGAATGGAAGAAAGAATATGGAGAGAAAGGAGAAAATACAAGAAAACAAAATAATTTAATATGAAGACAAAGAGAGGATGAAATAAACAAAATGAGGGAAAAAGCAATGAAAAACACTGAAGAAAAATGGAGAAAGAAAAACGGCCTAACAGAACACAGAAACAGCTGACTAATTATTTGACGTGACTTGTTAAGCAACGCTCCAGTTGCGACTGAATAATGTAGCCCCTGCGTTCTAAAACTCAGTACCCGCAACGCATTCCGAAATAAAACAAGCAACGTCAGAACAGTCGTTGCGGGATGACAACAATGGGAGGTCCCTCCCCCCTCCCCTCCCACTTACTGCACGTGGCTTGGTAACATCAGAGATAAGGCATGTCCTGAAAGGTAACAAAGATTAGCCAAGCGACTTATTTGTTGCGTGCATGTGACTCAACTCTGCGGTGTAGCGGTTAGCATTCCTGAAACCAAGTCTTCATGACGTTCTACGGTACACATCATCGGATTGGCAGCTGCCTGCATCATAGTTAGGTATAAAAATTCCAACGACCTGTGGTGAAGACTGCTTATTTTCTGTTGCGGTCGAGTGGTTAGCACTCCCTTTTAATATTCAGGGCCAATAATAATAATAATAAGATGGGTGAAATAAGTAGTATACGTTCAGCAGCAGAAATATACATAAAATTATCTCCTGAATGGGCGAAAAACTGGGGAGCCCAAGGTGCAAATGGAAGGATAATATTAAAATGGCTGTTAAATGAATATTATGTGTGAGGACTAGATTCATCTGGCTCAGGATAGGGTCCAATGGCGGCCTTTTGTGAAAAAGATAAGGAACCATCAGGATAAAATAAGAGAAATGTTTTGATAAGCTAAGCGAATCTTAGCTTCTCAGGAAGGACTCTGCTCCATCAGTTAACAATTAATGAAGACTTTTACAGATATTTTAATCAGTACTGAAGATGGAGAGATTATGTTCCTCGAAAACTAGTGTCTTCCTACAAGTCCACACGGCGCTACAACCTAGAAGACCAAGGCTGTCGTGAGAGAGAACCTCAGATCTCATATAGTGGCAGCCTACACCTCTCAACTACATCACAAACCTGCTCCTTGAAGGACTTCAAGTCTTCGCGCTGCAGACAGAAATATTCCAGTCTCCGGTACTGGAAAGCGATCCACCGAGGAAGGAACACGAGAAGCGGATAATACATTACGGTGCTAAAGAACGAACACAACGGCCGTCCCAGACTGCAATGTTGTAGAAACGTGGAAGGCGACCACCTTTAATACCGACTTTTAAATAAAAATTATGAGATGAAAAGTAATTTAATGGAATGTAAAACCGTAAGGAAGAACGAAGTTTCGATAAATTGTCATTTATCGTGGCCCGCGAGTCAGTTAGAAACTGTCACGTGCCCCCCAGGTCTTCTTATAAGGTTGAGTAACTGAAGTGTAGAACTGGATCCACCGATTATGGCCGCTGACTTGTAGGGAGTTTGGTCACGCTTTGTAGATTTTCCTCACGTATCGACACATTTGGTCATCCTTTGTCACGACTTCAACGCAGGTCACGCTTTGTGACGCTTATTATTATTTAGTGTTCTGTCTGACGACAGGTCCATATGAACAGGATTCTTCCATCCTTTTCTCGGACTGGGACCTGTTCATATACGTTCTTGGCAGATGATCCAGAAGTGGTTTGCCATTGCCTTCTTCTGTGTGTGAATGGAGTAATTGTTGGGATGCCACGGAGGAAAACTCCGTGTTGCCTAGACCACGGCCTTGCCCAACACAAGTTATAAATTCGGGCACCGCCGGGAATCGAACCCGAGACCCCAGGATTACAAGGCCAGCGTTCTAACCGCTAGACCACGCTTACGGTGTGTTATGTACGGCACGGTTAATTTTTACTAATTTCCAATACGGTAGATGAAGGTATGACAGGTTAGGCTGTTAGGATATGTTGGGTTAGGTTAGGTTGGGTTATGTTATGTTAGGTTAGCACGCATAAGTCACACAAAATCTCACTTATGACTCTCAAAGACACTTGGGGAGACCTAAATATAGATGAAGGACAATAATAAAACACTTTTCAGAGAAATAGAGTCAAGGGGTGTGAATTGTGTTCACATGTCTCAAAAAAGATTTGAATGGAAGGCCTTAAACAACACGTGATATCCCATATAACGTAGAATTTATTCAGCTGAGGAACTACGTAGCTTTCAATACGAAAACCCTGCAGCATGTAATAGGATAATAAGTACATGAATGAGGGTCAGATGGGTGAATACAGCAAGAGAGAGTGTGGACGTCGCAGTGCTGGCAGGTGGAATGGACGAGTCAATATTTGCCCACTAGTGAGAGGACAGCCACGACAGGTCGGAGGGCAGAATGTTCTTCTACCTGACGGGAAATTGCCTGTCTTTCGCATCCCACTTCATCCTGAGCTCTGTTAACTTCCCATCGATCCACATTCACTTCTGGTAGCGTCTTGGCCTGGCGACGAATTGACCCGCCCAGTTATCTGTAGCAGTAGCGATTTGGGGCGAGGTCACAGACACTTTTATTTGTCATAGCGTCCAGAGTGACTTTGGGGTCCACAAAGCCTTCTACTCAATAGATACCAAGCGTTTTTTTCCCCGAGAGCAAAGCAACAGATCAGTCCTCACTGAACCACACGAGTCCACTTTATGAGAGAACTGAGTTGTCGCGTTTTCCACAATAATAATATCATACCATCACGAGCTTCAAGCTTCTCAGGGCGACAAGTATGAAGACGGATGGCTGTATTCTTGTGCTTGCAGCCACCATTATAAGGGCGAAGCACCTAGGAAACGTTGGTAAACTTCTACCAGACTACACAACGCAACATCCCAGAAGACCGTCCATCTTCATTCTCATCTACTAAAACAATTTAAATTATACATAAGGAAACGTTTAATATTGGCTATTACATATTCATTGTCGCATTTCGACCATGTTTTCATAAGCTTATGTTATCACAGAATACGATTTATTTCAATATACATTAAGTAATTCAAATTATATTTATTACAATTTTAACAGCGTCCTTTTCAGTAACGGATCCTCTGCGGACACCATGTTTATATCAACACTTTGATTCAGTTTGAACGCCAAAAAATTTCGTGTACTGTTTCCGAAACAACCTTTGTATGAAAATAAATATAATGTATATGATTTACGAAAATATTCAACTCATTCCATAAAAATGTTACATAATATAAGTATGTAATTAAATTTTAAAACTTTAGAAAATTTTGTTTTAATTTTGATGAATTTTTAACTGCAGAGCAGCACGGAATTTCAGGAACTTTCGCTTCCATGGCAGTCTAACAAAATTGACAACGTAATTTTGTTTTGTGTTTGGACGTAAAGAGATAATTTAATCTGTTTTGGAGAAAAGGCAACATGAACAAATCTAATTGAATGACCAAACAACAACTTAAAGTTTATTTCCCTTACGTGTTCGAAAGGCACAAGGCTCAGAGCTGTGGGTCTGTCGTGAGAGAAAGTGAAGGAGAATGCAAATTGGTGTTTGTGACTTTCTTTGACGTCTGTCTGAAATAAGAACGGCACACAGACACCCAGAACTTGTTTAACCGTATCATCTGTCACCTTACTTCATCCGTGTGTTATTTAACGACGCTGTATTAATTGTCAAAATTATTTAGCACCACATGAGATGAAAGGACGCTTGAACAGGTTAGCATCTCAGTACCCATCGTCGCATAAAGTGGGCAGCACTGCTGCTTTGTATTCTCAAGGTCTTGGGTTCAAATATCGGTCAGGATACTGCCTGTCTTAAACATCCCACGGATATTTTATTCCACACCATTCTCAATTAATAACTTACAATCAATCGAAAACCCGTTGTTGCCCTCTATAATCAATATTGTTAAATAATGAAGAAATGATCTTCTAACTCCTTGAAACAACGAAAGTTACTCAGATGACCAAGGGCTTACCAAAATAAATTCGCCTGATAACTGAATTCCTTTCGCCGAAATTACCATTGGATTCTGAGACGCCATTAATAATTTCCTGTAACAACTGTCTTGCGGGCAGCACTTCCTTAATAACGTCTTTAATTATGACGTAAATTTATGAGTAACATATAATGTTAATTGATCTTTAAATTAGTGGAAATAAAGGAAGACAAAGAATGGACGAAATAAAGAAAAAGGGAAAGGTTAAAAAATGTAAAAATGGATGAAAGGAAAGAAGGAACGAAAGAAGGCAGGAAGAGGAAAGAATAGAAAGTAATAAGAAAAATCCAAAAAACAAATGGCCTAAGAGAAGGAATAAGACAAAGAAGGAAGATAAAAACAATGTAGGAAATGAAGAAGATTAAGAAATTAAGGCGCGGAATGAAGAAAGAACAAAATAAATAAATATTGTGTGTAAGGTAAATAACTATCTAAATTTTTATCGTACGACGTTGTCGTAAGAGATTTAAGCTCAGACCCACGCCTTTGTTGTACGTTTCTTCAGACAAAGAGAACGCGTACAATAAATAATAGCACAACACCTTCGCATGTCTGTAACATTACGATACTTACACCCTTAATGTTTTAGAAATCTTATGTTTTTATAGGATAATACAACGGTATTACAAGAAGCAATGAGTGTCTTCTCGCTTTCGAAATTTAGAAAGGATCTTCTTATACTACAGCATCGTTGGGATGAAGCCTGACCATGCACCGAACACAAAAAAACAAAACAAAAAACAAAGCCAGGACGTACGTAACAGCATCCACGGTGCAGTTACCACGGCAACAATCCGCCGGGTTGCGTCGCTGTCTGGGATTTTTATCACGGAGTGAGGCTGGAGAGAAATGAAGAAAGAACTCCAAGTTATCTTTCTTCTAAACTCAGGGAGGGATCCAAAGTGGCCCCTGTCCTTAACGTTTTCCAAGTTGGAGGATCACCCCTTGTCAGCTGTCCTCACTGATTGTCTGATATACTCTCAGCTATCTTCCACATCTGGAGAAAGTTTCCTCTGTATGTAACATGAGGACACTCCAGATACTCCACGGCGTCGCGACAAGAATCTTTACATGGTAGTTGAAACAGTGTCGTTAAATAACGTAAGAACAAAAGGAGGCCACATTTGTGTACCCTCAAATCACGGAGCGGAAACTGAGGGCGGAATTCAACTCCCTTTTCTTTATCTGTCACTCCGGTGCAACTTCATTATCGCAGCTGCAATAATTAAACCTTTCACTGTAATTTAATTTGATTTTCTACTTTCACCTTCGTGTCGACTGCGTTTATCTGCTCTACCCCCCTCTCCCCTCCCCACTGAACTCTTATAATTACACCAGAGCGTAATTTACAGATTTGGTCGGGTAGCGAGACGTAGAAAACAGATCTAACAGCCATCCCCGTCTGTCTCGTTAATCCTGTTAAAAAAGGATCGTTTAAACGCGTTTTCAACCCTGCGGGGCGCATATTACAATTGCTTTGTCCACGCGCATGAAACAACACGAGAAAGGACACATATATTATAATTGAACTTGATATTCGAGAATTTTTTACGAGGAAAACTTCGTAGCCATTTGAGTTCTAATTCAGATGGGATAGTTTTACATAATAACATAAGTATTATCAGAATACGTTATTCTACATAAATACTGGGAACTGGGAACGACCCGTTCTTCAAGTGCCTGAGCACTGCGGGTCCCAACTTTTCATTGGCTCGATCTATAGACATTCGGTAGGACTCCTTGGACGAGGGATCGGCCAGTCGCAAGGCCTCTACCTGTACACAGGACAGCACAAACATCCATGGCTTGAGCGGGATTCGAACCCACGGTCCCAGCGACCAGGCGGCACAAGGCCCACGCCTCAGACCGCGCGGCCACTGCGGACCCCACATAAGTGCGGTCGCTTCAATTGTTTCAGCAAATCGAAATTAAAGAAGCCTGGATTCCGTTTCAGACTGCAACACAATCAACTGATTCCTACAAGGTCTTCCTCAAGACCCGACATTTTTTAACTGGTAAACAAAGCTCCTGATTTTCTAAAATCCGAAGATTCATTGCCATGTTAACAAAGTTCCCTGCGTTGTCAACAATTTTACGAACTCAATAAAATCTTCTCGGGCGATCATCTGCCGCGTCGACTGGTTAAAACAACAAGTCGACGTTTCAGAGACCATCAGAGTTCAAATCATAAATTTTACAAACTGTTCCTCTGAGATTCGTTTTAATTTGGTGCTCCCACTTGCAACTAAGGTTTTTAAAGTGACGTCTTTCCTTTAGTGTTTCAGATCAGTTTCCAGTAAGAAGTGTGGAGAGTGTTTCCCCTTTCAGAGGCGGGATGCTGAGAATTCTCTTGCAATTTCCTTTCTGAATGTTCCACAGAACTCTCAATTTAATTGAATTATGAACAGAAGCAACATCAAATCCCGCACAGACTCCAACCAATGATCGAATGGATAACAGATTCTCAGAACGAAGTCCCTAGTTTAATCCCAATGTTGTTTACTCGCTCGACAATCCGTCTTCACATCGCCTTGGGACTATTTCGTGATCAAACTACTTTCAAGCGTTCTTTCGCTTAGAGCAAACAAGAAATACGATGTAAGACTTGAGGTTCTCACAGCGGTGAATATGAAGATTTCTGTCTTCTGGGTTATTGCGCTACACAGCGCAATAACCCAGAAGACAGAAATCTTCAAGAAATACGATTCTAATGCGTGCCTTACTGCCTCAAGCAATACAATGCGGGTTACGTCATGTCTGAACTAATGCCTCCAGTTATGGTCTATGTGACCTTTTCGACCTTCGCCCTCTGATCGATCACCTTGTCTGTCGGTCACTTCGATTTTACAAAATGATTTTATGTTTTTATTCTGTCTCCTTATCTTTTATAGCAAATGTAGGTTTTAGGAGCTGGAAATTTTGGCTAGTGACTGAAGTTCATATCTTCATAACAAATTTACGGCAGTTAAGTTTTAATATGACCCCCACATCTACTCCTAGGTTTCCTAAGTATCATCACACAAAGCTTTTCCAACAAAAATGTTATACGCATTTATTGTTTCTCCCCAGATTAACTTCCGTGTTTCGAGAATTTGGAATTCGGTGCTCTGTAGCGATCAAACAATGCGGGGGGTTTAATCTGACAATTCGACGTGCACCGTATCTAAATGAAATTGCTCTTACAATAAGAATTACGATGACAGGCGGAAATGTGATAGGTAAAACCACATCGCACGTACTACGTATCTACTGAGATAATAATGTAACTAGCAGACAAACCCAAGCCAGAAAAAACAACAACATGAAATTCTGACATGTATTAGCTAGTTTACCATTAGTAATTCAGAAATGAGTCAGTAGTGTGACGACATATGGACCGAAGGCCATGATCGATTCC
>NW_019059629.1:634849-673055 GCF_000696155.1 Zootermopsis nevadensis
ATAGATAAACTACCTTAATTTCCATCAGATGCAGAGGTTAACAATTCTTGGAGTCCTACCTCCAGGCTCACTATACGCTTTATACTTTCCTCTTACTTTAAATATTGAAATGAATTCTTTAGACTGGGCAATTCTCTCTATTTGTTTTGTAACAGCGTCAACAGACTATCATCCATAGCAAAATTGGTCCCAAGAAGTGTCAGTTATCTTTCGTCTGAATCTGTCTGACCAACCACTTGCATCTGTCTTCGGGTGGCAGCGTCAAGAAGATGACCGGCCTTAAGACTCTTGAACCTTCCTGTATCTCTCCCCAGATACTTGTAACTTTACCAAATAAGGCCGTATCAAATAATGGTTAATGTTTCAACAGCGGAACTACGGCGAAAGTTCGATCTTCTTCCTCTGGAAGTTTACATCAGGTTGAAACACTGTTGCTCACCTGTGAGCACGCAGATTAAGACCTGATACTATTCGTATACCACGTAACGGGCGCAGGAATATTGTGAAAAAGGATCAAGGCTCATTCTCTCGTGCCTGAAGAGTTACAACATTTGCATCCTTAACGTATGACAAACAGAACAGCTAGAGAAAACAGTCTGATGTGATTGAAGTCAGTGAGCATAATCCAAGGAGTTCCACTACGGGACCAAGGCTTTGAGGCCCAAATCGGGTAAAACTTCCGCATATGAGAATGTCACCTTTCGACCTTACATGGGTTCGTATTGTTTTTATAAACATGTGAGATTTGAGGTTCTCACAGCTGTGAGGATGACAATGTTATTCTTATGGGTTGTAACGCCGTGTAGACTAACGTTTCGGAGAAGAATACTGTCTCCATCTTCAGGGCTAAAATCCTTGAATTTTCTACAAAACATTATTAACTGGAAACAAGATAAGTGGATTTATTGATCAGTAAATCAAGAAAAGAATGAGATGGATAAGGAAACAAAGCAGAAAATATAGAAAAACAAAGAAGGGAAAGTACATAAAGAATAAAATAAATAAAATAGAAATATAGAGGAGGGAAAAGAAAGAAGAAACTAGAAAGGGAATAATAAAGGGAGGAACGAAAGAAAGACGAAAGTGGCAGCTATCGCTTATTTGCCAGACGCTGATTCACGAGCGGTGTTGTCCCAATATTAGGTTCAGTCAACTACGCTTACAGCTTTAAAAATAATAAACAAGAATTGTATTATAGTGAATATCAGGTGGACGAAAGGAGAATACACCAACGTTTCGAGAACCACCTTCCTGCTCGTCCTCGTGGCACTGAAGAAGCGTCATTACGCATTGCCCCATATAATCAAATATACAGTTCTGCATCTTCAACATCCAAGTTATATATATAGCAAACCTGCTGTGAGATCTGTCTACCTGTTGTTCCCTTTTTGGGCGTGTCCTGCCTGTTACATGCAGTCTGTATTAATAATGAGCAACACACACAATTCATATGAATGTTTTATTACACACGAATGTCGTCTCATGCGCATTTATGTTTTGTGTTTCCCGAGATCTCCTATTCGAATCTTGGTCCATAACCTCCTGTTTTTACTGACGCATTCAATGGAATCCTTCAGACTGCCCTTGAAATGAAACACAGAAATTCTCTGCTCCATGGAGATAGTTTAGTCGTCATTTTTCATCTAAGACTAAACAATAAATACAGGAGAGAGAGAATAGAACAAATATCTTTCTCATAAGAACAAGATGAAAGAAACAAATATGTGTAAACCAATTTTTACTGTACGATTTCCCTCGAGAGTGAACCAAGTCTCAAGGCACGCGGTGATTCAACTTCTGGCAGTGGAAATTACCGGTAGCTATGGTAAATGTAATTGGAATAAATAATATAATTTATAACTTGTGTTGGGCAAGGCCGTGGTCTAGGCAACACGGAGTTTTCCTCCGTGGCATCCCAACAATTACTCCATTCACACACAGAAGAAGGCAATGGCAAACCACTTCTGGATCATCTGCCAAGAACGTATATGAACAGGTCCCAGTCCGAGAAAAGGATGGAAGGATCCTGTTCATATGGACCTGTCCTCAGACAGAACACTAAATAAAATAAAAATAAATAAATAACGTGATAGCGAAGTGATAACACGACTATTGTCTCCGGGCCGATGTGAACCCAGTACCTTCAAATACAAAGTAGGCGTGCTAACCACTAAGCAGCAGTTTTCGGTGCCATTGTCCGGAAATATTACATACAACGTCTGAGTGTTAATCAGTCTCAGTTCTGTTTAAAATTCTTAAGAAAGGAAAGGCTGATTTTGCGTCAGGTGGTTTTTCAAACGCCGTTATGATGATATGCATCTTATAGGAAATTTAATTAGATCTAGGCGGGTGACAAGGCATGAGGAGCTGACTCACTGGAGCGTTGTGTCACGCTCAGCGGAGCCGTTGGTGGTTGGGGTCACTTCCCCGAAGACGACATTAGCCATCCAAGACGCTTGAAACACAGTCCAAGCGAAAAGAAACAACAGGGCTTCGAAGCGGCAAGTAAGAGTTATCATCGAAAGCAATAATGAAGTTCGGCGAAGTGGGTGGTCGACGTATGACAGTAACGGTTTTTAGAGCGTGTTGTAGTAGCAGCATTGCATCTCATATACAGCCTCTTTAACATCTTTCATAATTGTCAGTATTTAATTTTACTAGTAGGAACCGCGAGCAAATGCTTTTTTATTTAAAAATTACATTAATCTGGGAACCGATCGAATGTTTGTAGGTTTCAATTTTTACTTCCAAATAAACCAACAAATATCACATGTAACAGTGATGACCTCCGAAATCAGACGTTAATGTAGGCTAAGGTTGTGACAGGTGTTCAACAAATTCTGTAGTTCAGAATCTAATGCTGTCTATTGTCCGTGGCCTTGCAGGTTATCTGGAACTACAGTCACACGATGTCCTCAGCGATACAGCTGTTAAAATAACGATTCCCTCGCTGTGCACGGTGCCTATCAAATTCGCTTATACGCTTCGTGCAAGAGTGAACCTCGCATCGTGTTTTTTTTCCCGTTGGAGAATAAAACTGAACATATCCTGCTACTGAAAAAAAAAAGTTTTAAAATTTTTATGCGAATTAAATTTTAATTACTGAATATGTTAAAGCCAACTTACAAAAAGCATGTTTTATTGTAACAACATACAGAATAAAGTATTCGGCGCTTTTAATAGAGGCTACATTACTGAAAAGAGGTCGGTGAAGTTCACATGCCTCTCTATTACAAAATTATTCATACTATGTCAGAATAAAACTTTATTCTTGCTTACTCTTCATTAAATATTCGCCATGTCAAAAAATGTTTCAGATAAAAGTTACAGTTTTTAGTATGTTCTAAACGTTCTTTTACGTCATTTTTGTGTAAAATTCTAATTCTTACACGATCGATAAAGTTCTTTTCTGCTTCATGTACTCTTATTCACAGAGAACTAAGGAAGTTCGTCTCGAAGACTACGCAGCAAGAGTGTACTTGTGTGCATGTTGCTTCGAGAGAAGAAAGTACGAAATAGCTTAGTAAGGATAACGGTCCTCGGGCCAAATTTCAACGTGGGGCATCCAGAATAAGAAGCGAGTGTGTTATAAAAAAGGAAATTATACGCAGAAAGGCTGGGTTCCACACAAAAATTTTCAATCCCCTGTAACAGACGGATGGTCGGAAAAAATCGATGTGTAGAAGTAAAATTATTCACGTGTGCTGCATTGTGAAGCATAAATAACAGTGAATTTACTTCGTCACTTTTTACGTATGAGAAAATTAACCTATGTTTTAGAGGCAATAAAATATGAGAATATTACGTTACGTATTTCACAGAAATGAAAGTGAAAGCAAATAAAACGCCACAACGACAAAAATATGAGGAAAAAACGAGTTTAAAACCAAAGTAAATTAAAATATTTACCGCATTCATCGCTGAATATAATTACTAAACAATTCCAGTAACGGAAAAGGCTGAGAAACTTTATTAACATTCCTGTGACAAATACGTTCTACTAGGCCTACGTGACAGTGTACGAATTTATTAAAATGGAATGTCCAAAGTTTCAGCAAATGGATCGATCCGCCTGTTTTACGTTGTCATGAAATGATTAAATATGTCGACTAGAACCGAATGTTTTTTAGATTTGAGGCCCTCACGGCGGTGAGGAAGAAGATGGCTGTCTTCTGGGTGTGGCGTCATGTAGTCCGGTAGAAACAGACCGAGGTGCTTACTGACTCTTATCATCGGGAAATCCCGGGTTTAAATGTCGTCTCGGAGACAGACTATCCTGATTGCGATTTACGTGGTTTTCCTCGACAGATCTAGTAAAATGCCACGATAGTACCTTAAATTAGGCCATGACCGCTTCCTTCCATATCCGTAGTCATTAATCACTATATCATTCGACGCTATACTGTCTGAGCCATTTTGATGATCGTTAAATATACCACAGATAATAACATCAGGTATATTCCGGGATAGTGCTTTAGGAAAGGACAGTGCATCCTTCTCGTTTGATAATTCACAGCATTATGGCGTCAGAAATTGTATAAAATGTACGAAGTTTAGGAAGCGTCGTCAAGGGGAGGGGGGGGGGACCCCCGCAGACCTGACGTCTTCATTTGAAGAAAAGTGTTCCAGAAAGCTGTGTTGTTTTGGTCTGTTATTGATTGGAACCAAGACGAAATAGTTGCTGGGCGCAGGGAAGGGAAGCTGTGTGAGTCAGACTTGTTTCGCATCTTGGCGTTCAGCTTCAGGGATTGCGAGACACATAGATATAATGAATATGACATAAGCCTTTTTTGAAGCACCAGGTCGGTGTAAACGTGCTCCTGAACCATAATGAGTGACCGCCCCCTCACCTTGCCTGATATCGTTTCTTTCAGTTGCGTGTTCTTTGTGGACGGTGAACGTAAGCGCCCTATCGACGGCAATGCCCGCACACGACGCCTCTTGCATCGTAATAGACTGCAGACTTTGTGCGTGTCTTGGTCCA
Source organism: Zootermopsis nevadensis (assembly GCF_000696155.1). The sequence continues at coordinate 639,834 of NW_019059629.1, forward strand.
GAGTTCAAAGTCAAGTAGAAATACACCGAATTCGGTGGTTGGTGGTTCGAATAGAAATTAGATAGTTTCGTAATAAAATGAGACGAAACGCTATTTGAACAGAAGAAGGACAACGTGACGGGAGGCTGGAAAAAACTGCATAATAAGGAGCTCCATATTTTTTTACTCGAAACTGAACAGGCCTATTATTAGGCTGATAAAACTAATGAGATTTAGATGGGTGGGACATGTAACATGAGTGGGAAATCTGATAAATGTGTGCAAAATTATGAACGGAAAAGAAGATAGCACTCAGAAGAACTAGGATGAGATGGAAGGGTAATATTAAAATGCATCTGAAGAACACAGGGTGAGAGGATGTGGACTGGATTAATCTGGCTTAGGATAGGAGCCGATGACAGGCTGTTGTGAACACGATAATCAACATTCGTGTTCCACAGTTGAACAGCGTGTACGAACAGATTCTCATAAGGACTCTGCTCCTTGGAGTTAATTCAGTTCACTGGCTGCAAGGCCTACTTATTCTTCGACATCATGAGCCCATTAATGTGTAATAAATAGCAGTCGAGAATCTAAATCGGAACAGAAACGCGGATGTGTGTTCTAAGTAGATTTAAACACGAGCAATCAAACAACTTTACATGTTCTTACAATTTGAACTCGCTGCTGACAAGCTGAGAGCACTGACCTGAAGTACACTCTTCTATTTGGCTTGCCCACTGAGCTAAACGCACTTCCCTATGCATACAGAAACAAGTTTCAATCAGGCAAGAAAGTTGACGTTGAATTATAAAGCTTCCGTTGCAATTATTCGTATAACGAGGCAAGAAATGCGTCCCGATTTTCGAGAGAATATGGACCCACAGAACATGACCTACTTAGTGGTTAGAGCCTTCTTCTGTGGGCCACCCAGCAGTCTTTCTGGCCATGACGTCGGCTGACTGCCGCTTCTGCGAGAAAAAGAGTGGCACATCTACTCAACAGAACAATTTGGCTCACAGTCATTGAATAATTCACGGGTTTAAGCAGCATGGTTCGTGTAAAAAATTCAGTCCTCTGAGACGAAACTGATCGGTCTGCGAATAAATTTTTCGTACCAATATCTTCACATCACTTGGCTTTAAAGGGTAATACTTTGTTTCTTCTACCTTTAAAAGAACGTAACAAAATTAGAATTATCTGGATGAGAAATTACACCTCCATCGTTATAATCGATAGGAGCTATGTTAATAACAATATGACTAGTCACTCAGCAGTACTTTCACTGAACAAGAGCATTCGCTGTATTATGTAAGGAGGGTTGCACGGATGCCTAGTGAAAGTGGACATAGCTCGCTTTTAAAATTAGCAAGCCACACAAAAACAAATGCAGTAGGTTACATCGCCGTGTCATAGCTCAGGCGGTAAGTCACCAATTTCTCACCTTCTCATATTCAACATAGAGTTACTCAGAGCAAAAGTGTACAATTTTTAACTCACAAAACACTGAAGTCGGAGTCGCAGGGACCATAATTTTTATTTTACATTTCACCACCACCCCAATGCACCTGGTGAATATGTTATCGCCCCCATATGAAAACGTCGACACCCGCCCACAAGACGTCACGACGTCACAAGCCAGGAGACAACGATCCACATTCTCGGCCGATGTTCCTCCTTTAAAATGACAGACCGAGTTTCAGGCACATACAAAAAACGAAACTACAGAATTGCCACAAACCACAAGAGCTCGGGCACAGCCTTTGAAGCTGACTGAGCAGCTGTATAATACGAGCTTCTAAAGAGAACTACAAAGCTCCGCTATCGGGTATCAGCTGTGTACAAAGTTAGTTTCGATCAAACAGATCCCTGGAGAGGGTTTCACATTCAATGGAGCAGGTTAGATGAAATTTCCTTTCATTTCACTTTGCTCTGCCCGCCAGCCACAAAGAGGAAGGGGGAAAAATAGAACGTTTACTTTACTTCATATTATCCATCAACAAATTATAGCATAGGAAATTCTTATCTGAGTAGACAGCTCAGAACATTTCAAGATTTGGGACACGAACTTAGGACCTCATACTTTAAACGTAACATTGTTTTCACCAGCTACTCCAGGCAAATTCTTTAAAAGTGCGCCTACAAATGGAGCTCTATGCAACAAGCAGTATGTAAACCTATACAATATCTAAGAGTTATTATTATTATTAAGAAATAAAAAGAATTGAATTGAATTATTACTATTATGAAATAGTGCGGGACAGGGATTAGTTGCGGGCTGTTGTCAACAAACACCATGGAATAAAGTTCTTCTTGAGAAACTAATAGTCGCTCAGCTTGTCAAATCATTCCACTCCTTTTATACATGACCTACTTAGTGGTTAGAGCCTTCTTCTGTGGGCCACCCAGCAGTCTTTCTGGCCATGACGTCGGCTGACTGCCGCTTCTGCGAGAAAAAGAGTGGCACATCTACTCAACAGAACAATTTGGCTCACAGTCATTGAATAATTCACGGGTTTAAGCAGCATGGTTCGTGTAAAAAATTCAGTCCTCTGAGACGAAACTGATCGGTCTGCGAATAAATTTTTCGTACCAATATCTTCACATCACTTGGCTTTAAAGGGTAATACTTTGTTTCTTCTACCTTTAAAAGAACGTAACAAAATTAGAATTATCTGGATGAGAAATTACACCTCCATCGTTATAATCGATAGGAGCTATGTTAATAACAATATGACTAGTCACTCAGCAGTACTTTCACTGAACAAGAGCACACGCTGTATTATGTAAGGAGGGTTGCACGGATGCCTAGTGAAAGTGGACATAGCTCGCTTTTAAAATTAGCAAGCCACACAAAAACAAATGCAGTAGGTTACATCGCCGTGTCATAGCTCAGGCGGTAAGTCACCAATTTCTCACCTTCTCATATTCAACATAGAGTTACTCAGAGCAAAAGTGTACAATTTTTAACTCACAAAACACTGAAGTCGGAGTCGCAGGGACCATAATTTTTATTTTACATTTCACCACCACCCCAATGCACCTGGTGAATATGTTATCGCCCCCATATGAAAACTTCGACACCCGCCCACAAGACCTCACGACGTCACTAGCCAGGAGACAACGATCCACATTCTCGGCCGATGTTCCTCCTTTAAAATGACAGACCGAGTTTCAGGCACATACAAAAAACGAAACTACAGAATTGCCACAAACCACAAGAGCTCGGGCACAGCCTTTGAAGCTGACTGAGCAGCTGTATAATACGAGCTTCTAAAGAGAACTACAAAGCTCCGCTATCGGGTATCAGCTGTGTACAAAGTTAGTTTCGATCAAACAGATCCCTGGAGAGGGTTTCACATTCAATGGAGCAGGTTAGATGAAATTTCCTTTCATTTCACTTTGCTCTGCCCGCCAGCCACAAAGAGGAAGGGGAAAAAATAGAACGTTTACTTTACTTCATATTATCCATCAACAAATTATAGCATAGGAAATTCTTATCTGAGTAGACAGCTCAGAACATTTCAAGATTTGGGACACGAACTTAGGACCTCATACTTTAAACGTAACATTGTTTTCACCAGCTACTCCAGGCAAATTCTTTAAAAGTGCGCCTACAAATGGAGCTCTATGCAACAAGCAGTATGTAAACCTATACAATATCTAAGAGTTATTATTATTATTATTATTAAGAAATAAAAAGAATTGAATTGAATTATTACTATTATGAAATAGTGCGGGACAGGGATTAGTTGCGGGCTGTTGTCAACAAGGTAACCAAACAAACACCATGGAATAAAGTTCTTCTTGAGAAACTAATAGTCGCTCAGCTTGTCAAATCATTCCACTCCTTTTATATAACCCGCAGGTTCGGTATCGTGTTCATAAAATACTGCCACTGAGCAGGACTGCATGACGAATCCAGCCCACAACTTGGTAAACTATTTATATAAGATACATTTTAATATCATCCGCGCCCAGGTCTTCCCTTCGATCTTCACACTGAAATATTTCTCATCGCTACCATTCGTACTACATGTTCTACCCATGCCAATCTCTGTGATAAAAGAACTTTTTGGGTCCATAAAACATGGGGAATATTTTCGTACATTCATTTGCGTTGCGTCAGCCCTACTTAGATGAAGAGCGAAACGAAAGGTTAATAATTTATGTTGAAGCAGGAATCATGCAAAACAAGAACCATTAAGAGAAATCTTCAGTTCATCTTCGTGCACCTTAAAGGGTAAGACGTTCTCATGACAAACATACTAAGAGAAAGAGAAAGTCTTGTAAGAAGGGTCGTATACTTACAGGGACAGGGTCAACTCGCCTGCCAGCACGCATCGTTATAAACATACATGTCTGCGTGTCTTGTCCTCAAACAACGGAGCCCGTGAGATTATCTCGTTATGTCTAAAAATAACTCAAGGAAAGAAAATATTAAATTACAAAAGAATAAAGAATCCCATGCATGCTACATGCCTCGTTCAACTCGCCCTTCCTGATCTGGTCAACCTAATAATATTTCGGAAAATTTGCAAATTACGAAGCTCGTCGTTATACAATTTTCTACTATATCCTGACACTCCTTCCACCTCATATATAAATATTCTCCTCAAAATCTGCACACTATATGAGATTTGAGGTTATCACAGCGGTGAGGATGGCGATCGCGCATTCCGGGGTTGTGACGTCGTGATTACCAACGTTTCGGGGAACGCGTCGCTTTAATTTCGGAACACATCAAATAATTAAAACTACTTCCGATGCAGCGATCAATGGTTCTTTCCTCTAATTATAATTTCTGCGGTGGGGTGAGACTGTGTGTCTGTAAAACTGCGGCCGCTAAAGAGCCGTTGTCCATCCCCCATATGACACAGGAGTGAATACGGAGCAGAGGTAGAATGTTATTGACGGATAAAAACTGGAGATTCGGATAATTAACAGTCCCAATGTCACTTTCCCCACCATAAATCCGATACTGAAAGCCGTAGGTTGTAACCGGAGCCTCCGGTGACTAACCGCCTGAGCTATGGCACAGCCTTTTCCCCTCAATGTGAGGAACCAAGGAATGTTAAGGAGGTCAACACGTTTATCTGGTAGTTATTTGGAGAATTTATACAATGCACGGTTTTATAACGAATAATTGTAGACTCGGCCTCTCGCACCGTCAGAATTTAATTGCTTACTTTATTATTAGCTCGCTGGTTCCCATGGTTATTGTTTAACAACAAAACCTCTGCACAGCAGAATTCATGACGTGTGCGAACCGGCTGATTATTTTCGCATGACCGCCAGTTAGTTCAAAATTATAAAACAGTCACGTCAGTGTAAACTCACAAAGATAAGAAGTCTTTCGGCCAAGAGTTCAACCCAAGACCTACCAAACACGAAGCAGGCGTAGCAATCATAGTAGAAGCGGCAAAATATCTGCGAGCTAGAGCTACGTCACAGTAAAAAAAAAGTAAAGTTGTAACGAGCAAGAGGGAAGCTATCGATTTCCATACCTCGGCTGGCTGTCGAAAAAGTTTTGGCAACAGACAGAAAGAAAACTCGGAGATATCTTGCGACAAGGAGAAAAACCTCATAGCGACTATCGATAAAGTACTGTTCAGTGCTACAAAGACACAGTCGATTACGTGACGGCGTCTCGTATAATTGTGAGAGCCTGTACCCACCGCCCACATTCAGCAAGCCGTGTGCGCTCTTCAGTGCAGATATAACACGCGACGGCCCGGACACGCGACCTACTTCGCCCGTCCAGAACGGGGGCTACCGGGAGTGTAGAAAGATGTTCCAGCACGGTACGAACATGTCTCTTCCCAGACACACAATTTGACAACTGTTCGACTTCGTTGCATACAAGTCTAAACAATTAACTTATTTTACATCAGGTATAATAAACCTTTCCAGACGTTCTGTAATAATTTTCAATTGAAATATTCCTCTAACCCATTAACCTCTGTCTGTGTAACGTTGACACGAAGCCATTTAATTATAACAGCAACAAATAATATGAGTATGAATTATGATGATGTAATAATGTCCTTGGAATACAAAACCCCGTGGATGCGGTTTCCATGGTGTACGGAATGTACTGGCTTGTGGAGAGCGAGAAGTACATGGAACACCGAGCCACAAGGCATGTCGTTGCAAACAATATCATCACGTGTGTTTGCCTTACACTGTTTGCACAGTTCAACAGTCCTGATTATCCCTAACCACAACAGTGAAACAGTAACATACTGTACAGAATGTCCATAAAATACCTTAATAACTTAAAAATACTCTAGAATGCCACCTTCGTAGACAAAATAACTTATTTCTGTGCCTACTTATTTATGACTCTTCATCTTACTGAGCTTTATAATTAATACACTTCATCTATTATTAATTTAATTAACAAATAATATTAAATATACATATAACACGTGGAAACTAAAAAATAAGTGCAAAATATTGATTGGAAAACCTCAGAGGAATACATCACCTAAGATAGATATCCAGAAATAGATAAGGTAATATTGAAGTGGGTCTTAAAAAATTGTAGACTGACAGCGTTTGTGAACAGCTTGTAAAGAAATACTTTTACATGCAGTTAAATTATATCCTTGCGTAAATTTTATCTGTCAGATGGACGGCAGTGAGGTTGGTAAAGAAGCTGAATAATTAGAAAATAAATAAATGTGTGTTTTCCAATGTCGCTAATAATTGCATCCACGTCCATTGCTATTATGAAACTAATAAGAACCCACATCATCAGACGTTAATTTTTCATCAAAAATAAGTTCTGGTAGAATCTCTGTAAATAACTGGAAACGAACAAAGCGTAATGGAAAAACTTGGAAGAATTTCGTCACTTAACACGAAAATGTTTGCCCTAAAGCAAATCTTACCCAAGGAATTTCAAGGTTGAGTCTATAACAAAACTTACGAAACGAGTACGCGGACTGGAGTTTGAGTCTACGTGTGTTTTTTATGGTTTAAATTATTTACAGACGTTTCGTTAACCACGTAAATTTTTACAACATCGAATGGAAAACATAATGCTTATGAACTAAAAATGAATCTCACTTGAATTAATTTTGAACCAGAACAAACCGGAGGTACTAATTCATGATATCTAAAGACGCAAAACAGAAATAAGAAATTACAGGCTCTGGTGGATGTAAACGCCAATGAGGCCACGTATAAATTATGGCGATGTCTCGATGAAAACCTGGTGCCAATGTTTCACTCAAAGTCTAAAGTTGGAGGCTCGGGTTTCTTCAGCGGAAACATTTCCAAACCGGATTCCGATTCGTATTTCACTTGTCTACGTCTTCATTCTTTTCCATGTATTTACTAGCTTAAACACGCTTCAGACTGCAAGATCATATATATGGATTAAACCCATGGATTTAAGGCTATATTTATAACTCTCATAGTTCATTTATGCGGTTAGAACGCTGGCCTTGTAATCCTGGGGTCTCGGGTTCGATTCCCGGTGGTGCCCGAATTTATAACTTGTGTTGGGCAAGGCCGTGGTCTAGGCAACACGGAGTTTTCCTCCGGGGGCTTCCCCGGTTTCTCCGTGGCATCCCAACAATTACTCCATTCACACACAGAAGAAGGCAATGGCAAACCACTTCTGGATCATCTGCCAAGAACGTATATGAACAGGTCCCAGTCCGAGAAAAGGATGGAAGGATCCTGTTCATATGGACCTGTCGTCAGACAGAACACTAAATAATAATAATTTATAATTTATCTAACGACGATGTCAGACTATAACAGTGCCGAAACGTGAATCGGGAAGGAGCGGACATGGGATAAATTAAAGACACTATCCCGGCATTTACCTGTGAAACCTGAGGAATACGCCTCTTATTTAATCACATTTTTTACTCCCACACTGGAGTAAAAAGCTTGAGGAAAAAGTTAGTCTATATTATATTTAATCAAAATATATGAGAGTTTTGAAGAGGGGTCCGCAGGCCAGGAACGTTGAGAAACGCTGTTTAGAGGATCGTGACAGTGTTTGATTCATTATATAAGTATTATTTTGCTCATTGCCGATTACCTGATGTACACACGACGTTTCGGGATTTGGATCGACTTCTGTCTTCAGTGGTCATGTACATCAAATATGCCTCAGGCATCGGAAAAATGTTAAACCCAATACTGGTATAATCTTCACTGGTACGGCACAAAATATGTGACACAGATCTCAGCTTTGTTTGCCTATATTTTATCTTGCTAGATCTTGTAAACAGAACACAGCTGAAAATAACACCCGAGGAAGTGTGTTTCGAAACTTACTGTAGTTTTAAACTGCCTCGGGATTCAGTAGGTGACATGCCTGTGCTGTGTATGTACAGCCATTTGTGTACGCAATTAGGCAACCAAGCATACGTAAGCAGCAAGCAGTAGCAATACCGGTTGCATAACTGGAGGGCAATTTTTCCATTTTTTGTTCTCTACGGATTCCTCTCTCTATTTTCTGTCGGTTTGCTGGTTAATTTTGTGAAGTGTTACGTTTAAAAGACCGTCACTTATTACATAGAGCTGTTATTAGTATGTTGTAATAATTGCAACTCAAATGAAAAAATATTCACTGCAGAATTGGGCAGTGACCTACTTTACATAAATAATTTAAATTATTACTCTATACAATTTTTAATAAACATTTCGAAAGAAACTAATATTCTGAGGAACAGAGGGTTGCTGGGAAATGGGTATTTTGAAGCATAAGAAGGGGTGGGTGAAGGAAAAACATGGTAATTAGACGTAGCAAGTAAGTAGGTTGTATATAGCAGCTTTGATGCCTTTGAAATATTTAACAGATGACAACCTCTTTCTTGTTTACTTTCCTGTACATTAATCACAAATTGTAACAGTCGAAGCTGGATATTTGAAATTCTCGTGGCAGCGAAGATGTAGACACAGGCATAAGAGGATAGCCGCTTCGAGAGACCACGAAAACCAACAAATCCCGAATACAAGACTCGATCAAAAATAGAACTTGGAAGAACAGAAAACTTTTATTTATATTGGGAAGAAAAAATTTTGTGACACAGAGTGTCTAAAAATACTGACCACACCAAACCAAAGCATATCACCCTGTCCCGGTGGCAATGCAACGCAAGCATCTTACAATTCTTAGGAGAATTTTTCTGAGGTTACAATTAAATTTATTTCTTCTGTTTTTCTTGGTACTGGGCGTGGAGTTAATAATAATCATTCAGTGTATAAAAATAATATATGTCCATATTGAAATCAATGACGTCTTTTCGGGTGATTAGCTCCGTAATTCTGGAGTTATAACCCAATCGTATTTTGAAAAATCAAATTTTTTTTTAGATTTGTATGTGTGTAAAGTTAGGATTCTGTGAACACAGCAATGAATGCAGGGAGTTTCTTAAACACCTGAGCGAAATATGAACTGCTTAATAAAGATTTTATACCACGGACATTTGATGCGATGAACCGCAAAATGTTCAGCACAATTTTCAGTAATCAGTTTTTATTTTGCTTTTTGCTTTCAGCTGGCCATGAGCACAGTCATTATCACGATCACGGTCATGGGGAAGAAGATTCCGATGTGACATTCATTAACTCAACAGATCATCACGGCCATAATGACGATCACCACCACCACCACCACCACTAACAAGGCTCCTTATTAGTCATGTACATCAAAAGAGAAGTTAATGAACTCTGACGTCACATGACCTGGAATTACATTGAAGTTTATTTAGTGTACTGATAACTGTAATCACGCTTGGGAAAGAAGAATGCAGAAACCCTTCACGGTTTTTTGTCTGTTGGACTGAATTAAATAAAGTATAGTTTGTAGTATATTATTTATGTGAATATTTGTTGAAGAAAAACTTTAAAAGAGTATTTAAAATGTAATAGCATAATATGGCTGTCAATGCTTGCCAGCTCTTGCCAAACAGTAATAATTTTTCGTTACTTATTTTTTTTTTCAACGAATAAAACAAGTGTCAATGACATTAATTTGTATTGTAATACTTTATAAATCACTTAAACAGTATTGTTTGTGTGCACTGTGCGGGTCAGCCTGCTCCATATAGTTCAAACGAGAAGCAGAAAGCCTGTGACATCACGTTATATGTAATCTAAGACACTGGTGTGTTTCTTATAAAGTAAGATCATGTTTGGTGATGGCTGTACCATTACTTTTGGAGTAGAGAATTATTCGAGATACAATTATATGATCGCGTTCTCCAGACTCTCCAGTTCCTATAGATAAAACAGTTAATATTTCAATTTTCAGCACAAATTCATATTTTAATCGTAACCTGTGATAAACGTAATGAAAATGAGAACGAAACGACAAGCAAATGTGAATGAAGATAATTGTATAAGTTGACCGATACCCTGATGATGCAGGCAGTACGCACACCCGAAACGTCGGTCAACTTCCACGAGAGTATACGACGCAGAATCCCAGAAGACAGCCATCTTGATTTACGACATTTTGAATGTAATGAAGGAAATTGCGTAGAAATGTAAAGATAACCTAACCCTAACCTTTATAACGATTACAACAGATTAGATGTTTGGGAATTACATTAATTTTTTGCTCCAAATGCCGGGTCAACGATGAAACATGAGAACGGAAAAACACGACCCGCCATTATGATCATTTATAAACTTAAAGGACACAAAAATGCAATGAAGACAAATCTTCCCCAGGCAGCTATGTTCCTGAAGTAGTCATTTATTAACACACACGCCTGCAATAGTATGTTTAGACTATACATCAACTTTATTTAAAGGGTTGTAGAATATGGTAAATAAAACTATCTTGTCTTCTTATTAGTCAATAATTATTCAGAGATAAAAGACAAGAATTAAGTGATATATGCTATTTTAAAGTTTTTTTGTGATATTGTAGACAAAATATTTAACTATTTTATTATTAAAAAACCCAAAACTGTAGCTTCATAACCAATAATAAATTTATAAACTTGAAAGTAATTTTAAGGCCACAAATATTGTGTGTTTTGTAATTTAAAATATATACTACTGATATTATTATATGTTATAGCTTAATATTTCAAGCACAGAATCATAATATTTGAATGTTCAGTTATAGAAGGACTTACGAAGAATATTTCCAGTATTAATTTTTAAAATATTGCCATATGTTACAATTATTTATATTCAATTCTTCTTTTAATCACTTTTCCAAATGTGTATTGTTTCCATGTATAGAAAATACACTAAGTTATGCGTGGATTAAAATTTGTAACTCTGTACTTTATTAACTTGAATCCTTTCCTTCTGAAAGACAGTTTAAAGGTAAAAGTATAATGAGTTACGAAGTTCATAAACATCACGACAAAACTTGCCACTGGATCATATTCTGAGTCAGTCCAACCCAGTTCACAGCTTCCATTTCAGAATATTAAAAGAAAGAAAATTCATTTATGTTCCATAGATCCTTTATAAGACTAAGCCAAGGATGTAGAAAAGTCATGCAAATATAAAAAATGTAATCGGTTGTTAAAGTTATTTATGCATCTTATTTAATAAAAATATTATAAGACCCAGAGCAAAGTAATGACATCAGAGAAATATCTTCAGTATAATATTTAAGACCTCACTTAATGGTACCTGCATCTTGTCGTGGTCGTGGGGCTTGAGTACCTCAGTGACCCCAAGAGCTACTGGTAGGGCGTCCCTAGCCAGATTGGTCGAGGGGGAGAGGTCAGATTAAGACAGGTACCCTGGTCCTCCAGGTTGGGGGTTGGTCGCAAGGCTAACAACCTTGCGCCGTAAGAAGGAAGATGTTTTGAAACTTTAATCAAAGCCTCGGACAGACGGACCTAACAGAGGACCGAATGGAAGAGGAGAATTGAGGAGGCCATGGACCGAACACGGACCAGAGAGCCATAGAAGAAAAAGAAGAAGAAATTATTTAAGAAATTTCAGTTAAAGTAACTTATACTACAGAGTAAGTAAGGATTTTACTTGTTAGCACTTTCTTTTACTATTTTAATATAACCTATATCCAGGCCATTACATATCCACAATATAATTACAAGATGTACATATAACCTTTATATACCGAATATTACAAGGTATTCAATAATCTTCCCCCCCTCCCCCAACTATAAAAAGTCTGAAAAATATATAAATAAATTTAAGCCAGCACTAAAAGAGGTACATGATTAGGGCAATCATGGATGATGGAGGCAGCAAGGATCTCTGAAGAAATGGTAAACTTCTACCAGACTATGAAGTGACACAACCCATCTTTGGACTCACTGCCATGAAAACCTCAAATCCTACACAGCACTAAAAGAGCACTATTTCACTCCCATTCAGTAGAAGAATTTACATCAACCAAAAATTTTCATCTATTATAAATACATGTAAGCATTAGTGAGTATGCTTTCTTTTATAAATATTTTGTGGTAATACTTGAGTTGCCTATAAATTACTGCCATAACTATGTAATTTATATTTTTATTAGAAGAAAGGATTGTATTTGTGCTATGACGTGTTCCAAAGCCTTGGCCTGGTCCCATGAAGAATCTATGGAATGTAAATAAATTCTATTCCATAATATGAATATGGGAATTTTATATCTACTTCTGTTTTCTATCATTAAAGCATGATTTAAACCACTCTTCAGCTTGAACAACATAAAATATTGGTTTCAATAGAAATTCACCATAATTACGGTCAGTGCTTTAGCAAGGTGAATAGGATATACCTGCATGATTTAACTCATAATTTGAACACCTACTGCTAATAATCATGCAAGAAATTAATAAGTTAGAAAAAAATAAAATATACTCACAAGGTGTCAGGAAGAGCATTCATCAGTTTCTGTAGATATCATGCTTCATAAACATAATATGTTCTGCAAACTATAAACATCTTATATTCACTTCATATAATAAATAAACATCAGTACAGTTTAATGACTTCTTCTCACACTATCACACTTGTCAGGTTGTTGAAAGGCGAAAACACCAACGTTTCGAGATCCATCTTCGTCCTCGTCCTCAGTGTAATTAAGCCAGAGGATAATTCATCATACTTAGTCGCCCTGAAAGCTTCAAATCATACAACAACAATTTCACTCCTGAGACTGTATTCAACATTTGAACACAAACCGCCATTAAACAAAAAAGTCAGAATAATACAAAGACATTCACCAGATGTCAGCAACGTGCGGTCAAAGCATATTCTGCCATCTATGGACCGTTGACACAACCTCAGGACATGATTTCAAGTGAAGATTGTCAACACCATTCGGAGAACGAAATACTTGAGCATTTATCCGACAGCTGGCACGCAATGTGTAGAAATAATTCATTAGCGTGCTTCGAATAGAATCGTAAGATCTATACGGGAGTAATGTTTTTGATAATGATGGCAACCATGAAATTGTCACAGTTTCTTCCTACATATATCATTTTAAATAAAGGAAATTTCACTCCATAAGCAAAAATTCACTTATTACTGCAGTTCTTTTTAAAATTGATGTGAGAAGTTGCACAAACTGCAGCAGAGTAGAAAGAGTGAAGATGTCTGCAGAAACATAATATTGTAACCCTTTTACTACAAGAAGGAACCACTATAAAAATCCTGGGAACATAGGGCTGTAGCTGTGGCAAACTTTATGAATTTGCCTAGGTGTCGGATAGCCGTAAAGAAAATCTCATTTTCTGCATGATGGGGGTTGTGGGAGAGGAGTGTAACCCCTCTGTTTAAGAAATAAACGTAACTTCAAGCCTCAGTGAATTAAACACCGGTTGAAATGTAGCATGATGAACTCTGCAACAACAAAGACAAATCGACCTTGTATGAAAATAAAATGGGACTGTGAAATAAATAATAGCATGTACTTTAAAAAGGGATGAAGTTAGTGGCATCTGTTTATGGACTATATAAACATTGTAGGTTAGTCGCTGTAGAGTGATGTAGTTGATCTTCTGTCCAGCCATTCAATGGTATTGTAGAATTGTTATGTTTATGTTATTTTGAGTAGGTGCGGTATTTATTATAAATTTACTGACAAAAACATAGGCAAACATGTCAGCAAGAGGTGGAAAGAAACGTCAGAAAGCAATGTCTAAGTCGCAGAGAGCTAACGTGACATTTCCGGTGGGGCGGATGCACCGGTATTTGAAGATGGGGACCCACCGTTTGCGTATTGGAGTCGGCTCTCCGGTGTACATGGCAGCCGTCATCGAATATCTTACAGGTATGAAGCAGAAATTGAAGATCACGTATGAACACGTGCACAAATTTATTGAAATAAAAGTATTTTTTGTACAAGTAATTCTGAAATTTCAGTTACAATACACAATTTTGAGCACAATTATTTTTACTTCCATGTAAAATTATTTGAATTGTGAGGTAATATTTTTAAATATGTTTTTATAACATCAGTTTTGTTTCAGCTGAAGTTTTGGAGTTAGCAGGAAATGCTGCAAGGGACAACAGAAAAGGACGGATAACACCGAGACACATTCTACTGGCTGTTGCAAATGATGAGGAATTACACTTGGTAACAGAATAATTTGTTTTGCAAAGTCAGTATCATGACTGGCTATGAACTGGATGACTGGGGTTCAATCACTGATGGGGGCAGAGGATTTTTCCTCTAGTCTCTGTGTCCACAACGGCTATGGGGCCCACCCAGCCTCCTGTCCAATGTGTACTGTGGGTACTTTCCTGAGAGTAAAGTGCAGGCGGGGCATGACGCTGACCACTCACCCCCATGTAGTGCTGAGGTTAAGAATAAGTAGGAGCTATACTGCCTCAACCCCCAATAGCCTTCATGGCCAAAAGTGGGACAGCTTTTTATTTTCTTCTGATTTAATTACTCTACATGATTGACTTCTACTGTTTGTATTCTTGTACCTTGCATCATGGTTGAGTGGTTAACATTAGCATCCCACATCATATATGGGAGATCATGGGGTCTAAAGTTAGTCTTTAGGCTGTTTATCTTCAGGCTTTTTCATGTTTATTCCACATAATTCACAATCCCCCCTCATTTGGTGCCTGCACCTGAGAAAGTATCAGTAAGCAAACTTCAAATGCATTCTTGACTTCAGTATAAAGTATAGTGGTAAGCTTATGCCCTGAACAAATTTATGGTTAAACACATATATGAGATATTGGTGCATAAATTGGTTAAAAATGGATGTATTGAGGCTTACTATGTGACTTCATACAGTCAATCTAATGATTGACTTTCTGGACTCACTTTCTGAAAGTTGTAAGCGTGGCTAGTATTTTAGAGAACTTTTTCAAGTATAATCAACTGTTTTATTCAGTCATTGTCAGACACAACTTCTGTATCACTGAAACTAAAACCGATTAGCCTGTTTTATTTAAGTAATTTAATCTGATTAAGCAGATTCATGTAGTAGTAATATTATTTATGCTCAGGGGATATCAATACTTGAGGTATAATTGTGATTAATATTAAATGTTAATATTTATTTATTTTTAGTTACTGAAGAATGTGACAATAGCATCAGGTGGTGTTCTACCGAAGATCCACCCAGAGCTGTTAGCAAAGAAGAAAGGTGGGAAGTTTGTGATGGGCAACAATATGCCACTTACAGTTCCATACAAGAAGCCCATTGCTACAAAGCCCATATCACACCACAAGAAACCGTCACCACCAGTACCCGCATCAAGTGGTGTTCGGACTAAGAAAGCATCTAGTTCCTCAGCAGGTGATCCTTCAAATTCCTGCTTGTTATTAGTTTTGTTTGTTTTTTACATTAACTTTTATTGGCTGCAGTCCAAAGGGTCAAAATAATATACCACTAAATCCCAGAGTTAAAGTGCAGCTGGTAATCTCATAGTATGAGGTCTTAAATCCCATATTATCATTTTACAAAGGTTAAATGTATGAAAGAATTTTAAGTAAAATTAGTGGATGGCTCATTAATCAGGAGGAGTAATAAGCATTCAGGACTTCATATGGAAAAACATTATTAAATATTACTGGTTGTAACAGGTATATAGAACTGTATTATATTAATTTGGGTTGAGACATCACATGTGTGTTCTTATAGTGAAAACTGGCAAAGGGAAGGGCAAAGCAAAGGAAACAAGTACTAACAGCACCACAGCTGGAACTGGGGTGACTATATTGTCGGAGAAGAAGCTGTTCCTTGGGCAGAAGGTGAGACTTTGTACCTCCTGAGCATGTGCACATATTCTGCATTAATATATGGCATATTTTATATCAGGACTTGAACAGTTTTTTTTTAATTCTGGTACCGAGACACGTGTTTCAGTGAGCAGAAGAAAACATCTAAATTCTAGGGGGTTAGGGCACTCTGAAAATTTGCAACATTGAGCTAGTCTGATGTGTCAGAAGAAAATAATTCAGTCACATCTATTTTGGGCAGTAAGTAAGCATCAATTTAAATGTCCTTTGAAGTAGAGTTTATATTCAATAGATGAAGATCAAAATGATTTTTGCCTGACTTCTTTTAGTTCAGACCCCCAAGTGCTAGTTTTCATCAGAATCCATTTAATTGTTTTGGAGATAGAACTTGTGGATGACACAGTCTCCTTTGACTTTGTGCAAATAATGTATAAAGATTATTTTAGAGGAAACTATGGAGTCTGATAAAACCATAACAGAAGATACTCCCTATAGCCATGTTTAAAAGTAAAGTATTTTCTTTAAGCATAATTTAATTACAGCTCACAGTTGTGCAAGGAGACATCACCAACATAACTGCAGATGCACTGGTCCACCCGACAAATACCAGCTTTGCAATGATGGGCGACGTGGGGCAGGCACTAGAAAAAAAAGGAGGAAAGGAGTTCTTGCAAGAAGTACATGACCTGCGCTCTTCCCACGGTTCCCTCGACTCCACCACAGGTACAACACACAGTACATTACATTGTTTTGACTGGCTGTATTTAATATACAAAATGTTTTAGTAGTTGGGTCAATTTTTGTCATAAGGTCTTTAGTTGTCATTACACTTACAGATGCATTTTTGTTATTTTTATATGTTTTCGTGTTTTTTTAAAAAAATATATATTTTATATTGGTGACAGTGGTAATAATTTGACTCAGAACCCACTGGGTAACATTACTTATGGAATTTTTCAATGTTTAAGCCGTGTTTCAGTCAGATTTTTGCTTTTATTAAAATTTGAATATTAAGAAGTTTATAAAACTCTCCATTCTATTTAGCTTTTTGCTTTCACGATTGTTTCAGCATTTATCTTTCTTTCTTTGTCTTACTACAGCAGCAGTATGTTCAGGTCACAATTTCCCAGCGAAATGGGTTATTCATGTGAATGGACCTTCATGGAATGAAGTAGATTCAACTGATAAGTTGGAGAAGACCGTGAAGAACTGTCTGACATTAGCTGATCAGAAGAATCTGAAATCATTAGCCATACCTGCTATAGGTAGTGGGAGGTATGTTCTACGAATGAGTGCCATTATTATCTATGGTTTTTTAGCAAGACAGTGAAATTCTCCTTTAATATAAAATAAGCAAACAAACAACTATTAACACTATAGAAAAGACACTTTTGTCATACGCATTTCAACCTCAAGAGGTCATCATCAGCGGCATCAGGGAAATTAATTCATTTAATCAAATGGTTTAAACTGGATTTAGAAAATAAATAATGAATAGGGTATTTAACAAAAGTATTTCAAGCGACACTGCACTAGATGTTGTTATTCACGAGGGTTGAACTCTGCACTTAGCTATTGATCCAGATTCTGGAGTTCACAGGTATGAATGACGCAACCACAGTTCGCCGTAGACCAGCTACGGCCACCGGACCATCCGATCAATAGCTAAGTGCAGTGTCGCTTGAAATACTTTTGTTAAATACCCTATTCATTATTTATTTTCTAAATCCAGTTTAAACCATTTGATTAAATGAATTAATTTCCCTGATGCCGCTGATGATGACCTCTTGAGGTTGAAATGCGTATGACAAAAGTGTCTTTTCTATAGTGTTAATAGTTGTTTGTTTGCCTATTTTATATTCTATTACACTACACGGTATGCAATGTTTTAAGATTCTCCTTTAATGTTTCTCTAGACGACATTAGATTTGGAAAGCAAACTGAGGATGAAGTTTAACATGAGATAATGAGAGTGGAAGGATATGAATTCAGCTGGAAATTAGAAGAAACATTAAATGTTTAAATTAATTCTAAAGTGTTCTGATGATATATTATAATTAGTTAATGAATTTCTGGACTTCTATTACGATCAAGTATTCTGAAAGGAATTGTTTCTTCTTCTTAGTTTTAGTTCTTACATATTATATGCCAGAATAATACCTTAAACTGGGTCATGACCCCTTCCTTCTATATAATTTACAATTTATTATTCATCAGTGATCCTATCATTTGACACTAATGACCATAACAGAAGACCAATTTCAGTGACAGATATTTCTTTCTTACTTTCTTATTGTAAATTGTCTTGTCTGTCATTAACAAAACCTGATCTTAGGGGTTTAGATAGCTTTAGTTGACTAACTGTAGTTGTCCAGTGATTGAGGTTAGCTTTTCTAATGGAGCCAACAGAGTAGGCATTCCCCATCTTGTGATAAAATCTTCTCAGGTGACTAGCCACATCAGTACGAATTTGTAGTTTGTTTCAGGTAATGATGTCATCATTCCCTGAGGATGGAGGCCGAGAAGGTCTCTGAAACAGACTGTGAACCCGCACCGATGTGGCTAGTCACTCAAAAGTTTGTATCACATTTAGTCACTGCAAAAGCTTCAAGTCATGTATAATTAATCACTTTCCTTGACTTTCTTTGTGACAGGGCTGGCTTTCCAAAGCAGCAGGCTGCTCAGACCATCTTGAAAGCGATCAGCAACTATTTTGTAAATGTGATGTCTTCTTCACTCAAACAGATCTATTTCGTGCTGTTTGATATGGAAAGCATCGGAATCTATACTGCAGAACTTGCGAAGCTGGACTCATAGAATACAATGTTAATGTGAGTTATCGATCAATAAGCAGCAGGTGCAGGCATGAGCTGCATAAAGGACATTTAAAACTCTGAATTTTATTTTGTCTTGAACTGCTTATGCATTTTGATGAAAGAATGGGGTGTATTGTGATGGTCACGTGAAAAGTATTTATCTAGTGTACATTTGTACATTGTATTAGATGTGGTAGTAGGTTTGGATAATGTATGGGGATTCTGGGTACGTTGTTTGTTTAAAGTGAGACACGTAGATGAAAATATGTGAAGAAAACTTAATTGTAAGTGGCCAGTTAGTATGGAATGACGCTTAATTGATTAATATTGAGTAGTACTTGGTACTCAAGAGCCTTGTTGTTAGTCATTTTATATTTTTACTTGACAAGTCTCTAATCATGAAAATGAATAGCAAATATGAAAGTGTGGTTATTGTAAGATTTCAGGTTCTCGTGGTGGTGAGTTTGAAGATGACAGCCTTCTGGGATATTGCTCCATGTAGTTTCATAGAAGTTTGACCAATGTTTCAGAGGTGCATTATCCATCATCGAGGTGATGCCTAATGATGGACGCATAACATGTCTCTGAAATGTCTCTTATTTTCTATGAAACTACATGGAACAATATCCTATAAAGCAGTCATCTTAAAGTGTGGTTATTGTTGTATATTTGAATTACCATGGCACTGCAGTACTGTGCATCTGGTAAGCAAGTACAAATTTATTGCAAATTTATAGTACTACATATCGCTGTTTGAGACTGGCAGGTACATAAATGGAGTTAAACATTTGCAGTGTTTTGATGGTCTTCGCAACTTCACACAAATTCAGTAACATCCCATTTTTAATAATTGTTTGTTTGACAAGACTTCAAACTGTGGGCAACTTTATAATATATTTGTGAATGAGTGCATGAATCCTGTAAAATTGATTATTGGGTACAATGAAACCACCAAGAAAACTTCCTCAGCCGTAAATCACCTAACTTGTCTTTGGTTAGGTATCCAGTTTGAATATTAACCAGAGAATGATTATCATGGCTTAAGTGTTGCGGTTTTTTCCAGAAAAATAAGAGGAGATAAGCCACATCTACTTCCTTCAAAATCTCTCCTGCATCAGTATATATGA
Organism: Zootermopsis nevadensis; assembly: GCF_000696155.1. The sequence continues at coordinate 659,921 of NW_019059629.1, forward strand.
TTGAGATTTAAGAATTTAATTCTGCACTAATTAGACTATACATCTGGTACAGCCTTTATGAAGTATGACTACAGTGAAATTCCAAATATACTTTATTGAAATTCACAATCCCTATTTTAATTTCTCAATTGAAAATTTTATTTTTTGGGCTCTATTATCTATACACAGTGTGTGCATTTATTACATATTATATGCGAGAATAATACCTTAAACTGGGTCATGACCCCTTCCTTCTATATAATTTACAATTTATTATTCATCAGTGATCCTATCATTTGACACTAATGACCATAACAGAAGACCAATTTCAGTGACAGATATTTCTTTCTTCCTTGTAGTAAATATTTGTGATTTTGCTACAGTGAGAGATACTATCAGACATGGAAAATGCTGTCCAACTGTCTGTGCTGTTGAGGGTATACATTACCCAAAAACTAATTTGCAATAAACCAATACAACATTAACTGTGTCGGGCATTGAGAATGGGTGTTATTGATCAGAGCACATGTACAATCCAGTGAACTTCTGTTAACGTATGCGAGCATAAGTAATTTTGACGTGTTTGCAGATATGGCAAGTGCCTTAGAATCAGGTACATGCATGGCGTAAATAAATTTTCATTGATGGTTTCCTTATATTAAGATGCTTGTGATTTTATTTTTAAATTGGACACTAAAAGATATTCTCAGGGCACTGTCCCGACATTCGTAATATGCAAGTATTAGGAGTTCTGAACTTGGCTTAGACAAAGTCTGAAAACAATGGATTGAACATAGACCATTAATCATGTTTGAATATTTGCAGAATTTTCTTTGGCACAGTATTTTGCAACTCACATAGTTGTATTTTGCATTTATGAGAGAACTTATTACATTTTTTGTTATGTTTCCAGATTTTACTTTTCTTTTAGGGATTTTTTCTCCACAATATATTATTCTTTTTCTACAGTTACCAGAGTGCTTAGCAAAGAAGTTGGGAAGAAATCTGATTTGTTTCTGCTAGTATTAATTTAGTGCCCAGATTATAAGAGAATTCCAAAGCAAGTATTGGTGCAACATTTAGTTTGTTTAGAAATAGTCATACTATTTTAAATATAACAAGTCTGGAAAGTAAATAATAATGCAAAAGTATGTTGTTTTGTGACACTAACTCTTAGCTGCACCTAATGCAACATGACAGTAAAATTAAATTGTCCCTGTTGCATATAACATTTTCAAATAGTATTTAAAAAAATACTCACACATATACTGAATTCAAATGAAATTTATTTTTCAAATTGGTAGAATTTTAAGATGTATTCTGTTTCCAGCACCTACATAATTTGACACATATATCTGAAGATTCTGGTTTTATCAGCTAAGAGTTTGTATTGTGTAAAGAGGGCTTCAGTTAACTAGTCTTGATTGTGTAGATACAGTGAAATTAAATGGCACAGAAAAAGGTTACAGTGTAAGCCTTTTATGTGATGTTAATTGTATTTAGCTAGTCATGTTGTCATGGAACTTTGATCAAAATTTATTGTATTGTTTAGAAGACATTTTCTAGAGAATTTTATTTCATAGAGTAGCTTAATAAAGAACTGAAATGATGTGGGGTTACATCCATGTTCATAATGATGGTGTTCCTGTTATTAATCATTGAGCATTGTGTAAACTGTAATGTGGTTAATGGTAATTTCTTTAAAAACATACTTGTACATATTGTGTGTTTGTCTATGAGTTTGCTGAATGTGTATTAATTATGACCAAGTATTTTTACACTTCATAATGAATTTTTAAATAGTGCACATGTATATGTGTGTGTGTGTGTGTGTGTGCATATTGTATGTGCTTATTATGGTGCCATGTCTTTTTAATATCAGTTCTGTATTATATTATACTTCATCGCTTCAGTGGAAAAAGAAAAGTGGAGTGGATTTGTTGTAATTCTATTTATATGGTTTACTTTTCAACTGAGTTTAGGATAAAAAGTAATAACTTATTCAATACGTTGAATGGGTACAGTAGACTGGATGGCTGGCTGACAGGGATGTTAAAAATATTCACTTTATCATATTTCATAATTTGTAACTGGGATGGGAAGAAGGAAAATCATTTTTATCTCAGATTGTAGAATTATATATCAAAAAAGATAGTAATTAGCATTTATTAAGATATAATAAAATGTTTTTATATAACATAATTTGTACAGATAATTCATGAGATTTGTTTACAACTTTCTGTGATTGCACAGACAAACTAATGGCATGCATGTTTAAAAAATATGTAAATTAATTTCTAAAACCAACTAACCATACAGTTGCTGAAATTAACAGCTGAGTTCAATAACAGTAACAGTAAAAATTCAAACATGTGCCAAAGTGATACACTATATTTCTTGTATAGTAAATTAACAAGTATAGCTCAAACAAGATGTGAAGCTTAGATTGACTGCATAGCAGAGATTTGGTGTGCTTATATCTAAACATTAGTATATATAAGTTATATCTGTAGGAATTCTTTTTGCTCAAATAAAATATAACAAATTAAAAAATGGCTCATATAAAAAATATATACATAAAGTGAAACATATCATAAAGGTCTGTAACTTTCATTTGATTTTTTGTTTGTTATTTAATGAGATATGAGAAGTATACTAATCCTGATTTTAGTCCATAATAGGATCTTTTATTAAGAATTTTACCAGAATTTGATAAAGACCTCTGAACATTAATGTGCAACAGACAATATGTGATATGTTCACAGAACAGGAGTGTGCAACTGTAAGATACAGAGTTCAGAGCAGGCCAGCTTCAAAGTTTGGTGTAAATTATGGTTAATTTAACTGCTCACCATTAATGTAATAACTTAGTACCAAAATTAAAAACAGATATAAGGTACATAAAGTGGTGTTAAAAAGTAAAGTATAGTCACACATCACAGCATTTCCTTTTGAGTTAAATACTGTTTGAAATTTAAAATTATTAGTAATATACTCAGAGTGACTGACTACAAAGCTATAATTCTGGTAAATTAATCAAATTAAACTTTACTATTTCAGGCACTAAGAAACAAAATGCTTCAACATGACCATGTGTGTTCCAAACTTTGGTGCTTTCATTGACTTGTCTTTTTCTTTAATTCTTAGTTTTAATTTTAAGTTAGTTGGTTTTGGAAGGGAATTTCACTTTTCCAAATGTGTTGTGTTTTATGGATATTCACTGCCAAAATGTATAAGAATTACGCTGTGAACATTGTGTTCATGTATTTAGTAAGACTATTCTTTCATATTTACATACTTTCCTTAAAACATCATGAATATAGTGTTATGTTCTTTTGAAGTTTTTATTTTCATCTATATACTGAAATGAATTGTTGGCTTAGTGAGACACTTGTCATAGATTGTAAGAAAATTATACAGCATATTTGAAATGAGCTGGAGCCACGTATAAATATCGGAGGTCCATTCTGGATATAAACATAATGCAGTTTAATTTGTCTTTTTTGACATTTAACACACTAACTACTAGTACATAATTACTATGCCTAAGCTTTGCTACCAGGGTGTTTGGTTAGAACTGTGATTTAGGAAACTGGCTCATTGTACTAAACATTTGTAAATAATATAAAATAAATAACACTATCATTATTATCTTTCAGTTTTCAAGGAATTCCATCATTAACACATAACTGAACAAACATAGATTAAAGCAATGCATTTGCCATTGTGTACCACCCCCAGATTACAGATACTGTTATTGCTTTGTGTGGTGGATCAAAAGAAATCACATAGAAACCCCCCAAAAATTATTTTAATTGCAGTATACTAGATCAGAAATCTCCCGGCAGAACAAACAAGTGTTAATCATACTTTCCAGTCATGGTAGTATGGGTAGTAAGTGTGTTAAAGGCAGTATGTCACTATAAAAAGGAGAGAAACATTGTGTAGATTTAATATGTACGAAATGGGAAGTCATGGTTTCTAACATTTTCTAATTCAAGCACTGGTGTCAGTAACTTCAATATATTATACACCATTGAAAAGTAATGTTACTATAAATATTTAATTATTGTGCAGAAGTGTTCGAAGTATGTAATTGTTACATTCCTGTTACAGACCTGTTTAAATTGTGTTAAATCACAATTCCTATTTGTATCCTGTGCAGGTTTAGTGCTCACAGAACTAAAGTTTGTTTGGTCAAAGATGTTTATGTACATTTAATCTCTTATGAGAAACATTTAGATGAATGATTTTTGTGCAGTGCATGTGATTGTTGTATGGATAACTTTGATAATTGGTTGGGTAAAACAGAATTTAGAGTGGTGAAAGTAAATGGATAATAAAATATTGATATGTCACGGGGTTGGGTAAGGAATAAGTGAGTTTCTTGAAATTACCGTATGTTTTAATATATATTAAAAATATCAGTTGCTATGGGAACATAAATTAATACAAATTGTGCCCTTTAAAAGTATTGTCATTCAAGTGTAGTGCTGGACAGACCAGGGTGCCTCTGTCCTATGTCACTATTTTTATACCAGTGTAACTGTTACCATATGGTTCTGGACAGGGAAATTGAGACTGACATTTACATATTGGAAGGATGAAAGTTAAAACTTGTTTCAGATGTGACAGTTGCTTACCTAATTCATTCTAAAGCAAAAGATTTTAGTTGTGCTTCCAGACCTTGTATGTGTGTACATATGAATAAATGGAAAGTTGTTTAAACATTTTGGATCTGAATTTGTTTAATATTAAAAAATTAATATAAATGAATTGCTTCATGCCATACCTTAAGTGGCTGGACACTGGCTTCTGACTGTGGAGACCCTGATTCAGTCTTGGGTTACTTTGTGTGACACTGTTGATCTTGTATAAACATAATATGGCAATGCAGTGACACATTTGATGTACATAATCACTTCGTTTTATGTATGGAGTCATTCCAGTCATCAAATCATGTCATAAATTTTAAACCAAATACGGTACAACAGTCTTTATAATGTAATTTCTATGCTTCTATATCTCTCTTTGATGTTTATGTTAACATCACATAAAATATTCACACAATTTGTAATACTCCTAAAGAGTGGTCACAACCTTTCCCACCTCAAATCCTACCAAAAAATGTATGGTGGTTTGTGTAGCAGTAATAACCATGGGACATGGAACTGTATTTTTATTAATCAAGTAAATTGTCTCTAATTTCAAGTAATTAAGGTGCCATGCTTACATGAGTTTTTTGCCAAATTTAGCATTTCTAAAACTAAGGTGTCTTAAATAATTTCAAAAAGGGAACATTGATATGGACACAACAGAAAACAAATCACAAAGTTTTATATTGAAAATGAACCGAAGCCCCATTATATTCCACTATGCCTTTTACATCTCAGATGCTTCACAGTAGAATTACTTAGGGAGGGAGAAATACTGTTTGAGTCTAGCCTGAAACCCTGTGGGATGAGGTACAGAGATGTAGGAGCTATATATCTGAAAAGCTACACAGCCAATCAGCAGACAATAGCTAATCGGTGTATGTAACTATCACCTGCCTTGAAAATATTTAACATTAACCTTTCAGTTTTCTGCAGTTTGCTGTGCCTGGTAATAAGTTTATTTTGTGCTGTAAAGTATTTAAGCTATGGCTGTCTCAGAAGAGTGGACATATGAAAGATATAAGTTATCCACAATGAAACATGTGAACTTATTAGCTAGGCCTCTGCAGTGAGAAGCCACTGACTAAGTACCTGTGCAGACGGACCAGGATGTCCTCAGTGAAATATATTCCCATTTGGTAATACCTGATAAATACTAAAAGAAATGTCTGGTACCCCATACAAAAGAAACTTAGAAAATACAAAACTTACTGCCAATAGAAAAGAAAGTACATAGTACAAAAGTAAAGTAAAGTAAAGTTTGTCCCACTATACGCCATGTAGGTGTTTGGGGTGAGTGGAGGTATAGCTCCTCTCTTCCTTGACCTCAGCACTAGATAGGGGTGAGTGGTCAGCATCACGCCCCGGCCGGTTTTACCCCCGGGAAAGGACCCCTGTACCCATTGTAGAGGCGGCGATCGAACCCCAGTTGTCCAACCTGTAGCTAGTCACTATACTGACTGAGCTATCCCGGCTCATAAGTACATAGTACAACTTGGTTATATTAATTTTAAATGAGTAAAGTATGTGAAGGAATTTTAGGTTGTAAGGTCATAAAGTTTTCCCACCACAACAGGAGAACTTGCCAAATGCTGTATGCAAGTGTATGTATATATATATATATATCCCTGGTACCACAGTTTGAGAACTGCTGTTATAAGCAATTCAGCTTCTGTGATCTAGATGATCACAGATTGGAGATCACGATTTTATAAAATTTAAACAGTTTTGTCAGTCTCAGCATTGAACAAGTCTTTAGTTTCATATGCAGTACTTTTATTTGTGAACAGATCCCAATGTAATACAGAAGCAAATAGTCCACTTGAGATGCATGCAACAGTTACAACCATATTTCTGAAGGTAATTATGAAAATAAAAATACTAAATAATCACATCCATCTGGCCTTTATTGGCTAAGCAACAGAACACAGATATCACCTACAGTATCCAAAAGCATCATCGGAAACTTGTTAGTGCACAAAAATTTGTTCTGTATAACTGGTGTCCAATGCAAGATGAAAATACTGGGACATTATCACAATGTTCTAAATTTATAATTCTTTCAAAAGCAGCATGAGAAACTCCACAAAACAATGGTTAACATCTCTCTCAATTTCCTTATTACAGACTAGAGTATGTATTGGATATATTATATGAGAATTCAATATATCAACTTTTAAAAGGTACTTCAGTTCTGACAGGTCCAAACCTAAACATAATTGACAGCCTGTTATTATGTCTCACTTTTCAAATTCAATTCAATGTCCACACTGAAATGTTACACTACTGTTTAACCTGTTAATAATAATTAATTACATGATAAACCAAATTTAATTATGTATTTTATTCAGATCCTCCAATTTCAAGCTGTGAATCTACAAAATTTAGGTAGTTCTGTCCAACTCCAATAAGTGTGATTCCTGAGGATACTCCAACAAGGCTGCAAAGAGCCATGTTTTGAGGAAGTGCATTTCTGAGTACAGCCCACAGGAGGACTGAACCAAATGCAAAGATGACAGAACCAAAAGTGCTAGAAAAAGAAAATCATTAAAATATCACATTCAAATCTTATCAGTAGTTGACCTATTTTTTTATTTATTTATATCACTGCGTCGTTAATTCGTTACGTAACGTTGCATCAGTGGGGATGATTATGAAATAACAAAGTGAGAACGGAAAAATGACATTTTAAGGTATTACTAAGGTATCACCTTCTGGGGCCAAAGTTAACCATAAAATTCTTCAGCCCGAAAGTTGCATTTAAATTTACAATGGACATATATCTGTATGCATACAGCACACCCACTCATACTAGCACTACAACTCACCTATAAACAATTCGCAATGTCCATGGTGCAGCATTTAAATGTGGTCGATTATAAATGTACAATCCAGATCCAATAAATGTACTGAAAAGCAATATGTTGGTGACATCACGCTTTGGGGCGAATCTGTTGACAAAATTGTATTGGACTAATCACTACTACAGTACTACATCTGATCCGACTAAACTAACACTGCAACACATGACGAATTCAAGAGACTAACAAAATTCACATACCTTACCACCAAACCCGGGTTCATAACATTTACAGACAAAAAAGTATAGCTTGCGGCACCCAGAACAGGCGTGTAGTAGAACAAAACATTCTTCTTCGTCAAAGGCTTAAGTCCACATTCTTTTATTATTGAAAGTAATGACTTCTGTTCTTCTGCTCTTGGTTTGGCGGAAGCCATTTTCCAATAGTACGTTATTACTGTGGTTTTGGGCGATTGGTTTCTCATACGCGTACAATGTTCTGTGAAATATTGCTCAGAGTAACCAACAGACATGTAGAAATTTTCCCAATCGGAGTATTGAACTGAATGATTGAGAAACCTTTAGATTTCCCTTTTCCATATTTCGTTGTCTGTACAGGAAACGGAGTCAGATTCTGTGCCATTGTTTATTTTGCCGCTGCACATTTTTGGGTAGGTCGAAGCGTCAAATTGTGCATTCAACTTGACCGACGATGGCTTCGGCAAGTCCTGATTTCACAATGATAGGTTAGGTCAGGTTATGTTGGCATCCTCCTGCGAACCCAACTACGCATTCACCTTGGCCTACGCCTTTTCGAATAGGTCTTGTTTTGTCACGTTAGGTCAACTTACAAATATACTGCGCATTCGCCTACCCACCAAGACTTGGAAACTTGCCATTGTTTTATTCGGGCGACTAAGTTTAGAAATCGGAGTTCGGATTGACGATTTTTAATTTCAATTCAAAACTTTGAACAAAGTGAAATCCTTGTATTCTCTCACAAGAGAAATTAATACAATTGGTTGCCCTGTTACAAACTATGTGGGGAATATTTGCTTTTCATCAATGAAAATAGGTATTAGTTATAAAGGCGAGTTCCGTTGTCGGAACTGGTATTTTGAGTTGTTTGTTTGGTAAAATGGCTGACGTTGGTTTTATTGATAAAGAGAATGTCGGAGAAAAGGTAGAAAATTCTTTCGTCAAACAAGATAGAAGATCGGAAAGCTCCCAGCCAGATAGTAAAATGGGTGGTGACAATGAAGATGCAGAGTCGGTAGATGAGCAGCCTTTAGACATTGGAGAGCATTATTTAGTTCGAAGAAGCGATGGTTCCTGGCGTAAGTTGGACTGCATGCCGCAGACACTAAAACCTGTGATGGCATATTTCATTATATTTTTGAGCACATTTATATGTGATATGAAATATATTAACTCCGGCACAGCGTACTGCATTTTTATGTATGTTTTTGCCAATTGCATCAGCATTTAATTATACGGTAGTTAGGAAGTTGATCCAAAATTATATTCAGTGGAATCAAACTAATTGTGCATGTCTTATCACAAGAATATAGAGCTAAATAATCACGTAAAATCCAATAAAACCTTCCGAATTGTGGGAAAATAAAAATGTTTTAAAAGGACAATAACAAATCAAAGTTTATTTTAATGGATGCATCCTGTTGCGTTTTAAGCGTTAGGTTGACAGTCCGTCTACACAACAATTTTTTGATTATAGTCTCAATGTTTATTAAGATCCACTACATGTTTCGCCCCTATTTGGTCGTCTTCAGGTGATTCTCTTTAAGTGCTTGAAACATTGAGACTATAATTACTATCGACCAAAGTTGTTTTCCACTACGTTAAGAACAGATTTAATTCAGGGAATGCTTGCTACCGATCACATTAGTATCATATTTTAGCATTTATTTCATGAAAACCTAAAGATTAAAATATACACAGCTGAACTTGGTCACTTGCACTAAAAGAACATATGTTGACAAAGACTTATTGTTTTAAATATTAACATCTGGTTGATAAATGACTGTGTTGGAAATGTGACTGTTTTGATAGTGTGAGGTCCAACTAAGTTGCAGCTAGTTTTGTATTTTGTGTATATGGAGATTTAGTTAGAAGTCCTGTTGCAGTGATTGTTGTAGATAGAATTAATCTGTCAGCAAAAGTAAATAACCTATCACCTTGCTTCGCTTTATTACTGTGACCAAAAGCTTTATAAAAACTATGCAGATTTGGGTTTTTGAAGATTAACACATTTTGTCACATGTTTTTAGATCCAGCTGAGGTCATTCAGACCCGCTACAATGATGCTGAAAGCCACTATGAATATTATGTTCACTATGAAGGTTACAACAGACGTTTGGATGAATGGGTCCAAAGGGACAGGTAATGTATATCCTACTGGCCCAGAATAATCTGAGAACTGTTTATAATCAACTGTTAAAAATTATGTGACTTTATGATATCATGAATTTGTTCTGTAGCAGTTTGTATGTAGGAAACTAATATGTAAGAGCAAACATATTTCTAACTGGTAGTAACATCTGCAACATATGACATTGATAAACCCTAAAAGTTATACATTACAATATTGTAGCTGATGCCAATCACAAAGTCAGTGTTTCCAGAACATTATGAAAACAAGGTTTTGTAACATAATAGAATTATTATAAGGCCCAAAACTTAAGGTAATTGAATGCCTTCAAGCTCATGGACTTGTAAGGTCCAAGCATGGAAGTTAATCCAGTATCTTCAGACACAAAAATGGGTAGCAAGCAGGTGTGTCATACGTCAATTGGATGTTAAGTGTCGGAGTTGGATACAGTCTAACAGCAGCATCACCGTCACCTGTGTAATGGGATGGGTCACTCCATTTATATTTTATTGCCCTGGGGATTAGGTCAAGTCAGGCTGTTTTTTTTTATTGTGTAATCACAGTTTTTATGTTCAGTTTGCATTACATTGGGGTAATTTAGGTTAGGTTGAGATGGGCAGTGCATTCAGCATGCATGGGTGAGATGAAAAATGTGTTTATCATTTTAGCCAGAACACATACATGAAAACAATTTGTGAGATCCAGGTATAGGTTAACAAAATGGATTTAAAGAAAATGTGTGTTTGAATGGGATTCATGCGGCCCAAGATAGGGACCGTTGACGGGTTCTTGTGAACATGGTAATGAATATTTAGATTCTTGAAAGTTGAAAATTTATTGAATAGCTACATGACTTATTCCTTTTTTTTTTCATGGGTAATAACCACTCAGTTTGATATGTTGAATGATGGACCTGAAAGAATATCTGCCAGATTTAATATCTGATTAGTCAGTTGGGAAGCTTGAAAGGAATCTGAAAACAAGGCATGATGAAGTTAGTTGCATACAAATTATTTAGCTCAGTCACTTGCTCTCAACATTTGAGGTACTAGTCCAAAATTCTGACACGCCTGTGAGAAATTCTCCAGGAATTTTCCAACCCTGCTAATAAGTATTCCGTTGTTCCTCAGGGTAATGATTTCCCAGTTCGATATGTCCGATCAACAGTGGAAGAACAATGAAAGAATATCTGCTGGAGATTTACTATCTGATCAATCAGACAGGAAGATCACAAGGAACCAGAAAAGAAGGCATGATGAAATTAATCACATACAAAAGGTAATTATTTACCTTGTCTTATATTCAGATTGGTAGGGTATTTTATAAAATAAAAATATATATTGCATTCTAATCCTAAGTATTTATTAGAGTGACAACAAAGATGATGCATCTTCTTTGCTATGGTAGTATTCCAGGTGTTACCACTTTTACACCTCAGGGAAGTGGTATTTTTCCAGTATAGTGCAGTCTTGCATATTCAAGGGATGTCTTTTGGGATGAATGGTGCTGTTATAAGACAGCTGCAATAACCTCACTGTCCAGTGCCTGTCTACATGCAGCAGTGACTGAAAAAATGTTGATGTTTCTCTTTGTTATAATGATGTGTAGTCTTGTAGGTAGATGCCACCTTTTTTCTGAAACATTGGTGTCTTCCACCCTTAGTTTGTTGTTTATCATGGATTGAAATGAAAAGTACAATGATGGAAATTCAGTGTGTTTTTCTTAGCATACTTTATCAGTCAGTTTTAATTTACAAGTTATTTTGTGAGAATCACTTTGTAAGTTAAAATACTGAGTAAAATTTGAAGAGTTTTGAAAGTGAAATTAAGCATAAAGTATTAAGTGATAAACATGACACAGTCTGTCATATATTATTCGGTAAATTCTGCTTGGTAATTCTCTGAAGGTTATGTTGGACAGAGCCGTTGTTGAGGTGTACTTGCTTGAAGATGGAACTAGAGTCAGCTTCTTAAATGTTTTAAATGTCAAATTGTCAGACAGTGGATAATGTCCAACACAGTTTTCCTGTAAACAATTCTACTTGGTCAGTATTTTATGGCTAACCTAAATTTGTTTTTGTTTCTTGTAGACATATGCAGAAATGGACCCTACAACAGCTGCCCTTGAGAAGGAGCATGAGGCTATAACTAAAGTGAAGTACATTGACCGGATTCAGATTGGCAGATACGAGATTGACACGTGGTATTTCAGTCCATACCCTGAGGAATATGGCAAACAATCAAAGCTGTGGATTTGTGAGTACTGCCTTAAGTATATGAGGCTGGAGAAGACTTATCGATATCACTTGGTAAGTATATTCGGCAGAATCAGAGTGCTTGAGGGACATTGTTATTTGGCTGAAGTTTGCCATGAAGCTTGCATTCACAACGTATTGACACGTGATGTGAAATGTAAATGTGTTGACCCTGGTGCCTTTCTAAGCATTACACCATAAATACTTGCGGGAGAGTGAAGGTGTAGTTTCTCTTTTTCCTGATCTTAGCACTAAATGGAGGTGATTCATCATCTTCATGCCTTATCCACTTTTCCTGAGGAAAGAACCCATGGTATCCATTGGTTATAAAGCAGGGTGGACCCCAGAGCTGGTCTGGACACAGTAGCTAAGTGAAAAATTTATTGCTTTTGCTGGGAATGAATCCCAGTTGTCCGCTCCTTATCCTAGTCACTGAATGACTATGTGTTTATATACTGTGTATATATATATATATATATATAGTGATGGGCAAACTTGCCAGAATTAAGTTTTTAGTAAATGATCCCCAAAGTCAACACATATTGTATGTTCACTACTTTTAAACAGTGGGGCAATAGAGGTGAACTGTCTGCATGAAACGTTAGCCATGAGATAAAGCATGCATTCAGCTTTCTGACATTTTTGTGAACATGACTAAGTTTACACTTTTCATTCTGAATACCTTGCATGTGTGTGTTTTGAAGGGATGTATTAAATGAAAATTTTGTGGTTGAGAATTGTATCATACCAAATGAAACTGGAGAGTGCCTTAGATTTTTCTTGTGTTTTTTTCCCCCGAGTCTCTCAGACAAATGTCCCAAAAGAGGATATAACTGCTTCATTCCATGTTCCTCTCATTTCATTAAATAATGTAACAAAAGTCTTACAAATTAATGCTTAGAATGCAAGTAGTTCGTAACTTGGGGATGTTGTATGTGTTAAAATTTGGAGAAATGAGGACAAATAGAGAAACTTTCAGTTTTGTGGACTCTTGTAATTTTTAATTATTTCAGAGTGAATGTACATGGCGAATGCCCCCTGGGAAGGAAATTTACCGG
>NW_019059629.1:673094-723410 GCF_000696155.1 Zootermopsis nevadensis
ATATATAGTCAAAACCTGTGCCTGCTAGCTAAGCTGTTTCTCGATCATAAGACACTTTATTTTGATGTAGAACCATTTTTGTTTTACATTCTGTGTGAAGTGGATAAGCATGGGGCTCATCTGGTTGGCTATTTCTCAAAGGTAACGTAATTTAAGACTGTCATAATTAAATTGCTTGAGAATCTTATTCGGTGAATTTTCAGGCAGCTACACATTTCTGTTGCGTGGTTTGCCATAACTGTTATAAATATGTAAATATAAACAAATTCTGCTAAAATCAAGATTAAAATCATAAGAATGGAATATAGTTTGAATATCAACACATACCAGTATGGTTAATGTGATTTTGTTATGTTTCAGTATTATAGCATAATATCTCTTTGTCTCTTTCACTTTACTTCCTTATCTTCTGATGTATGACAGTATTCTCATGTGTTTATGATCTTTTAAGTTGAAACTCATTGGCTGATTACAAAGGAACTGAAGGCACACAAATTTTGGTTGGATAAGCTAGTATTAAGAGACTAGACATTAGACAGGCATGGATGAAGCAATAAGAATAAAGTAGATTTTAAGGAAACAGGACATGAAGTGCATAGATCTGCCTGAGGATACAGTTCAGTCAGTGACTGGCTTTTGTTATAATGAACTTTCAGGTTTTGTGATGGAATTTCTCATCATAATAATAGTCACATGTTTAAGGAAGATCAAAGAATTTGTTTCAGTAATTTGGAATATCTTACTGTATTTCAGAAGGGTCAGAAGTTGTATGTCTGAATGTGGAGCACATATATTTGCTTTATTTTTAGGAAAAGGAATCTCCGGATGGCAACAACGTAGCATGCATCTTGACTCTGCCTCCATATCAGCGCCAGGGGTATGGAAAACTGTTAATTGCCTTTAGTTATGAGCTCTCTAAGATGGAAGGAGCTGTTGGTAGTCCTGAAAAACCTCTCTCGGACCTTGGTAAACTAAGTTACCGGTCGTATTGGTCTTGGGTTCTTCTGGAAATACTTCGTGATTTTAGAGGAACTCTTTCTATTAAAGATCTAAGGTAAGCAGTTTTGTTTTGTAAGACTTAATTTGGAAGATTGACCATTTAAAATCGTTAACATTTATTTTAATAGTAAGTAACTCTGAATATCATCCACAAAGTAAATTTATGGGTTTCATATTATTTTCATAGTAAATAGAGATTATTTCCCTAAACAGCATTAGCCACCTGATCTTTGTAGTCTAGACATATGTTGTGTTTCCTTTGAGGTAGGAACTGAATTTTTAAGTATAATTTTAATGAGATTTTTTTCAAAGGGTTGGGTTAACATGTTCACAATCATGGTGTTTTCGCCGTATAGTGTTTACTGACACATTGGATAGTTTTTAACATTCCACATGCCTCATACCCAAAAGCCAAAGTTATACATAGTTAATTTGCTCCAAATTATTTGCTACTGTCAGTTTAAGGCCTCAGTCATAACATTTTAGAAAGCTGAAGAAGCTGTGGATGTATAATTCCCTAGTTTATGTTTGCAATCATATAAAACAGTTTCTGTTTGATTATCTGTATCAGTTCTGGGTTAAATTATTATAAGATTTTTTACTGTAGATCAGTGGTTCCCATACTCCGTTAACAGTGTTCTGACTGCCATATAAAATTATGTGTATTTTAATTTGTCTTGTACATTCTGCTTTGTCCCTTCACTGACGGAAATGCAACAATATAAAAATACAGGTAGCCCTCGATTTGCGCCGATTCAGAATAACGCTGATTTTGAAACCAGCAAGTCAAAAATAAAAAAAAATATATTTTACTATTATTTATAACTTTTTACAATGTAAGTCGTACTGATTCTTATACTAAATCGTAATTCTTACATCGCTGATTTTGAATAAAAATTATAAATGCAGTCATCTCTGCAATTACGCATGTTTCTTTAACGCGAATTTGCTCCAATGAGATCGATGAATCGGTAAAAGCTGTTTGTGAAATGCAAACTTTTGCATATGTGAGTTTGCTCTTATGCAATTTTATTCCTGGCGCTTTAAACTTTCAAAGGACTAATTTAATCTCTGCGGAGGTACCAGGGTTATTTTTACTACGCGATTTTTTTATAGGTCAGCGTCTTACATGAATGCAACTATCGAATAAGAGCAGAAATGACTGTACACATCAGTCACATGAAAGAATCGCAGTCAATCGCGGGATCAACGAATTGCTGATTGTAAGTGTATAAAATATATTTTTTAAATTCCCTTTATTTTACTTACGTTATTTCAGAGCTTTAAATGTAATGCCATTATATTACTCGTCATTGTTTGGGTGCTGGGAACGCATATCATTGACTTCCCATTGATTTACATTATAAAAGAGTTTCAACACTGGTTCGTCCAGGAACGCATCCCCGGCGTAAATCGAGGGCTACCTGTAGTTACATAAATCTTCTCTTCTTTAGGCCATGAGCATGTTTTCTCAAGAGTGTGAATCATGTTGTCATTTGTGCAGAAACTTGCATTTTCGTCAAAAATTGTAATGACAGAAGTATGAAAATTGTACATGTACAACATTAGGAATTTTGAGGAAAAAAAATTTGAAACCACTGCCATGGTATGAAGATAGTATGAGGGAAGTGTTGCTTTCTTTGCAGCGAAATGACAAGTATAACTCAAACAGACATAATTTCAACTCTTCAATCAATGAATATGGTGAAGTACTGGAAAGGTCAACATGTGATATGTGTGACACCAAAACTAGTGGAAGAACATATAAAATCATCACAGTTCAAGAGGCCAAGACTCATAGTGGATACAAGTGCTCTGCGATGGGCTCCACCTAGGAAAGCTCAACCAACAAGACCTGGGAAAAAGTGAATGTCAGACATGCAGTTCCTAGTTTGTTGAAACTGTTAGAAATTTGTATAGGCGTAGTTGCATGTTGGTGTGTGAGAGCTACTTTTGTGAATGGTACTAGCAGTTTGATGACAGTTAAGGTTGTTTATGGTGAACATCTCCATTATCTGGAATGAGTAGCATTTGATGACTTTTCAGTAAAGTTTTAAGAAACTGTAGTTAGAATATTTGTTACCCTCGGTGGACTAGTGGTTAGCGTGCTTGCCGCTGGACGCAAGTTTGCAGGTTCAAACCCGGCCGAGGTCGATGGAGTTGTAAGGGTGATAAAAATCCATAGCACAACTTCCTTCAGAGGGGAAGTAAAGCCGGAGTTCGCATGTAGATTTACGGGAAGTAAAAGAACCTTATGAGTATGAACAAGATGTTTTGTAAGAAAAAATTCAGTGGTTATTTCTCACCCAAGTCTCTCCTGATTCTCTAGTAGATTGCTCTAGCAGACAAATCAAGATTGAGTAGAAATTGTGCAGAGGCAATGGGCTTGTCACTCACTACTCATAAGTGTACACTTCAAAGACATAGAAACCTCCCACATGGAAGGAGGCCAAGGCTCGACTTCGGGCTGTTGCGCCATAGAAGAAGAAGAAGAAGAAGAAGTTACAATATTTAATATTTATTTTCAAACAGCAATCCAAATGTGGAGAATCCAAGTTTTACATTCCTTATCATAATGGGCTTTCATGTTTTTAACCTTTATTTGTGTCATGAGGGACAAAGTTATGTGTCATGTAAATGCCACACTTAAAATGCTAACCCTTTAGTGCTGAATAATGTGTTATCATGCATGTGCAAAAATGAAGGTGTAAAGATATAAGCATTGTGGTGAATAACGACAAAGAAGTATGAAAGAAATCCAGAGGAAGTGTCTGTCAATGAACGACTAGACACTCAATTTGAGGTTCTTTTGGTGGTAAGTACAAAAATGGCTATTTTCTCAGTTGTGCAGCAAGGACCTCTGAAACGTTGGTAAACTTCTACCAGACCACACAGCACTACAGCCCAGAATACAGCCTTCTTTGTACTGAAAACACACACTATTTGGGGAGAAGCAAAAATTATTGCTAGGAACTAAATAAATCTGGATGATAATTCATAGTTACAAAATTTCAACTACTCTGAATTAACTCTGGGTAATAAATTGGAGCAAAATTTTCAGCTCAAGTTAATTCAAGTTACGAGGAAACCACAGCTGCCATCTGCCCATCTGCATGTTTCAAACACTTGACACCATTTAGATGAAATCTGGTATAATAGGTCCAATTTGGTGTTGTAACACAATTAGAGTTCTCATTTTAGAATTCAAGAATGAAATCACTGCCTATTAAACACATTTAGCACAGAGTTATAAGAAGTACATATAATAAAGTTATCAATAAATACATATATACATATTTGTTATGCTCCATTTGTAATGATGGTATGGATTTGTGATAATTATTGTTTAGTGGAAGCTGTAAGATTGCAGAATATTAATCAGACTTTGAAGATTGTCATATGTGCAGCAGCCTTTATCATGCAAAGGAGCTCTGCACAGAGCATGAAAAATTCTTTTTTCTTCTTGATGCTGAGAAAAATCTTTGTAACAAAATTTTAGTTATTTATTACCTTTGATGTCATGAATTTGAACAAGTTTGTGCTTTTCATTTTGCTGCCGAGTCAACATTCCGAATATGTGTGGTTTATCTTTGAAGCTGAGGACACCCTGCTTCCCTCAAAATTGGACTTCCCTTTTAGAAAACCCTGGCTGACCCAAGTCATATGATGATTCCAAAACATCTTCATTGTTTTCTGAAGAGATTCTGTCATTCACAGTTCCTGTTTGTTCCTTCTAAGTTGGTGTTCTTAATTTTTTTATATCCATGGTTACTTTGGTAAAATCTGTAAATGGACGCACAAAGTTAGTATGATATACTGAAGGCCAGAGGTCAGCTGTGATCTCATACAAAGGTAACACACAACTGTGATATGATTTGCCTTGTTGTTGTGTCTTCAAAATGGAATTGTGAAATAAGGGGAGAAAGAGAGGGAAAATTCAAGGATGAAAAGGATGACATTTGGTAATGCATATTCTAATTGACTCTTCATGCAAGCTCTCTGCATTTGTGATGCAATCTCTCAGTCTTACTCATATTACAAGAGGAGGCATGCTAAATTGAATTGTGTTGATGCTGGAAGTACAAAAGCATTTCTGCTAAATCAACTTCCGTTAATTTTGGCAGTCAGTATATATCAGTATGTGGTTTATATGCATTTAAATTAAATGTTGTGATGTATCAAGAAATTGTAGATTTAAATGGTTCAGTAAATGGCTAGTTTTGTTAAGTTTCGGGATGGACATGGTGACTATTGTTTGTAACTCTAGAGTGCTGCCTGAAATTGTACATTTGAGTTAACAGTTCCACTGTAATGTACAGTTTCTTAAGGAGTCCTGGATGAGCAATTTTCTCCGATGATAAAGGCTCTTATATTAAGACCTTACTTGTAAAATTGTGAAACAAATAAACATAAGTAATTTATGTTAATTCTGTGCTTTTGAAGTGATTCCAATGAAGTTCCATTCACTTCCCACTCTTGCAACATATCCTCCAAAAATTCTTCTTTATTTGATCCTGCAGTCTCTTTCCTTGGCTTATTAGTAGTCACTTTCCAAGTAGGCACCCCACCAAATTTCTCTACCTTGAAGTTCATTGTTCAACTGTATTGACTTGTTAGTGATTTGATGCGCTAATCATTACATATGAAAGTTGAACAATTTTGGATGAATAAAATTCATATGTTTTCAGGCCATAAT
The DNA here is from genome assembly GCF_000696155.1 of Zootermopsis nevadensis. Next base: position 678,790 of record NW_019059629.1, read on the forward strand.
AATTCTTGTGTAATAAGTCTAAATTTATCTCTCGTGATGTTTTTTGATACACTTGGGCACTACTTAAGAGATATGGGCACATGTTTGTGCATACTTACCTTATGATAAAGCACTTTGGTAGTGGTCGTGGCTAATTCTGCAGGTGCTCCACCTCGCGACTTTGAGGATTGAGGATTATTTGTGGGACTTTATGAGGATATGCTCCCAAAAAGTAATTTGTTATGGGTGTCAGATTTATTTATATGTGAATGTGATAGAATTATAAGAATAACAATAGGAATACATTATGGAGTAGGTAATGGAATAGTTAGAATGGTGATATTGGTAGTGGTTGTTATGTTGGTAGTAATCATGAAGCATAATTATTACAATAATGATTTTTTCTAGTAGGCATATTATATTATTATGCTAATATCTTTCCAAGTGATTGCCATTAATTACAGAGATCTTATGGCAGTGTGTACTGAGATTCTTTGTTTTTAACCTAAATATATTCATTAGGAAATTAACATCATAGAAACGAAGTGAACTTCACTCTAACAAAGTAAAATCAAATAGTACAATTTCACATCTGACATGTATTTCTAAGTATAACAATTTAGAGGCCAAGTTATAGCAATGCTTAAAGCTTATGCAACATTTATATTCACTTATAAACAAAAATAGTAACATTATGTACATATAGGAAATTATTATAAAATATTTTACATGATAACCTATATTATAATTTTGTTTGTTAATAATAAATATGTATTTTGATAAAGCGGATATGGTGACAACCATAATATTTTATACAATATATGAATGACAATAAAAATGGAGATTGGAGACTTCTCATCCATCAACCCATACAAAATGGAAATGATGCTGGAAGTATAATTATACAGCTGTGGAACCATTAAAACTGTTTGACACTAGTTTCTTCTGTCTGAATTCAGAATCCATGTCACATTTAATTATGTTTACAAAGACAATTCAATGTAAGATAGGTGATACCTGATGTATATATATAATTCCATAATGAGGATTTTGTTTAAAATCTTAATAGAGTTATGCTTGCAGTTTTTAATAATATTATGGTTGCCTATTTTGTTTTACCTGAAACAAATTCATGTGATATTACTTTAATGAATGACAATTATGCTTTTAACATTAGACCCTTGATGAATCCAAGTAACTAGAAAATAGTAGGATTATGTCCATGTAAAGTTGTGTTCTTGGAATGTGGACAGATAATTACAAGGCATAATGTTGCTGAGGAGGTAAACATATTTATATATTAGGAATGAAATTACAAATGTTTGGAATGATTTCTTTAGGCCCTTTAACACTAACATAGTTCATTCTGCCCATCTGTAATATAGTCAGTCATTCTAATCCAGAATGTGAAATATTCAAAAGGAATTGTGATGGAAGGTGAGCAGATACTGTAGCTTACAAAGAAGGGCAGGAGTGGAGAAACAGCACTGCTGCTGTAAAGCTGAACTTTGTTTTTCAAGTGTCATTTGAACAGGTAAAGGGCATGAGGAATAGAATGATTGAAGATGGCTATCTTGTTGGTTGTTGCGCTATGTAGTCTGGTAGAAGTTTACTGGCATTTCTGAGGTCCTTGCTGCCTCCTCTGAAATGTAGGTAAACCTTTACCAGACTGCATGGCGCAATAACCCAGAAGACAGCCATCCTCAAACTCACTGATATGATAACCTCAAATCCTGCAATAGAATGAATGCTCATATTAAAATAATCTACATTTTCAATTGATATTTAAGTGAGAACTGAGAATTTATCGAGCCTTTATGAAAGTTACTTCTATGTCAAAACCAAGTGAGTAATTTCATTCTAACTACAGTTGATTTTATTTTTTGATTCTGAAAGAAATGTCCACTTTATTAGTATAGACTTGACTAAAGAGTACAGTTGCAGAAGTAGGTCACCTGTGATTCATCTAATTTTAAAACAAATTAACTATATTCTAGAATTATCACATGCCTTACCATGTTTGAGTCTTTAAATACTTTAACCTCTCAAACACTGCATTCAATATATATATATATATATATACACACACACACACATACAAACAAACATGTAGACAGATTTTTCCTCAAGTAATGGAATTATTCTGTATAAGTTCTTTAATTTGTAGGTTTAATTAAATTTTGCAAATAAATATCAGCATCTGCAATGTGGAAAGTTGATTTTCATTCATACATAAGCACTTATGTAGGGAGCCATTATTTGTCCTTGAATAAGTTATATATTGAATAACTTATGAATAACATAATGGTATTTCCAAGTTTAAATATAACCAACTGTTATATATAATATATTTACAGCACAAATTCAGTTTAATTTTGAAGTGGTCTCTAAAATTAAGGTTAAATGTTAGAGGAATTCAAAATATTCTCTATATAGTCAGAAAATAAAACACAAATTTGGTTTGCATGATGTAATGTGCAGCAGTAATTAACAAAGGAAACAACATTTTACAATATGGAGATGAATGATGCTTGAAATGTGTTGATTTGTTAAAAGTAATTTTATATTCTTCAGTATTCAAACCAAGGAAGAGAAATATATGGATTAATAGGAAATAAAGTATCAAAGAGTTATTTGATACAGTACTATAATAAATTACCATTGTTATTAATTATTTAAAATTAAGTAGCTTCTACAACAATGATAAAATCAACAACCCCCCCTAACCCTTCTTAGTTCTTAAACAAACTGCTAATAATAACAAGAAGATACCTGATTTGTATTAATCATTATTAAATTTCAGGCTTTGCTTTTTAATTGATAAGATGTAATAAATACACAGCTTACATATTAATGGAATATTAGTTGTCTTTAAGTGGAATTTATTTTAAGAAAAAGAGTGACATTATAATTAAATTGCTAGAACTAACCAATCTCTACAAATAATGACACACTTGGGTTTTTGTATTTATTTTTTGAACACTAGCGTGTGTTGTTTTTTATAGTTTACCTAATGCAATAGTTACATATGTTAATATTTCACTTTGCTTCTATATAGGCATGATTTAATTATTTTTCTTCTTACTCAAAGCGTATTCATTACAGACCCCTAATGCTTTAATATTAGAATTTTAAAATGCTTAATGACATGTCCATTTTGTATACATCTATGTTAGTGTAACTACAACTGCAGCGCTGCTTTGCTTGCTGTAATATTGGTTTCTGTTACCTATATCTAGCATGTGCCTACACATTACATTTGTGTGTGTTTTTCTTTAAAAGATTAGTAATCTGAAAAGTGCTGGCTATTGCATTTAACACTGTATGGAGTCATGGACTGATGGACTCATTTGTCCGCAATGTTTAAATTTTCAGTCTGAAATGCATAAATTTTTTACCACAGTCCTTCCTTTTTCTTTCCTCACCCTCACACACAGCTATGTGTTGTATGACTCTTCTTACCCCAAATTCTGAACAAGATATGAACAACTTTACAGTACAAAGATGGCTGTCTTCTGGGTTGTAGCTACATGGTGCTACAATCCAGATGATAGCTATCTTCATACTGACCACCATGAGAATCTCAAATCCCTCTTAATTTTACAGCAAATAAAATTACTGTCTTAGTAAACACATTCATAAGAACAAAAATGCATAAGAGGTTATTTGTAACTCTTCCACAAGTGGATCAGCGTGTTTCCAGATTTACATTCCATATGATTCAGCATTAATTTCATAATGCATTTTGTTCACAAATCTGAACTTGTATTTTGATTGTAGCATGCCATTAAATTATCTTATATGTTTCATATCAGACAGTTTTATTAATGTACTCTTCCTTTACATGCACATACATGCAGGGTCCCATTAAATTACTGTGCAAAATCTACACCAATCCACATCACTGTTTATAAGAAATATTGAAAATTCTGGGTCAAATTTAAACCACATTCATATTTTGGATGACAAATGCTATAGGATCTCTCTGTGTTACATCATGCTTGAAGCTCATATAATAAAAATAATTTAAACTCAGTTATATGTGGTAAATGGTTCATTTTACTATTACATAGTGACAGCTTTATTTAAGTTTGTCATAAATAAAAATGGCTTTAGGCATTATTTTAAAATTACTGAAATGAACATTCCATTTACAGTGGAATGTGTACACTTCAAAATAATGTGTTTACTTTCCTGCAATACTAAACAACTGTATTATCCACTGCTTGTTTATTGTGTTAAAATTGAGTTTATTTGACCTTTTTGGGGCTCCTTATGTGCCCCCCATTCTTCGTGAACTTTCATGCAAATTAATGTCATGTTAATATAGCAACTATTGTAAACAGTAGGCCTATGTGAATAATAATCTGACAACATGCATGTTGTTTGTAAATATCTGCCTCTGCAGTTTAACAAATATACAAATAACTGAATTGTAATATCACTTCTGTAATTATTCCATGAATGAATCCTTGGCGCATCAGCAGTTCTGATTCAATTTGTTACATCTTTTTATGGATTTTATGTATTTTATGTATCTTTGTAGTATGTCATGACATTTATAGAATTATGTTTTGTATCTTATAGGTTTAAGAACTTGTCTTTCCATATTAATTTTAATATTTAAAGTTTAAATAACAGCAACATCTGGCAGAACATCACAATAATATTTTTTAAGTAACTGTAAATGAAGTTTTTTCGTAAACTCTGTGCCATATTGGCAAATGTTGGTAAGTGACCAGTTTGTGTTATAATTGTACTTGACCCTAGCAAAATTGTCATAAATAGGAGGTTGGATGGGCCCCTAGCTTTTATAGACATAGTAGAGAAGAGAAAAATCCTGTTGCTTCTGTCAAGAATTGAACCCTATTATGCAATCGTACAGTTAACTAACAGCTGCTGTGGCCTGTTATACATAATCATATGCATGCATTTGCATTTTATTATAATTAATATTTAAGAAATTAGTGTATAATTAGAAACTTTTATTGTGTATGTATTTAATTTAATTGCATGTTAACTGAATCAATTATCAGTGTTATAGGAAAGGCTATTACCACTTCAGAGGTTATGTGAGAAGTCCCTGACATTTCAGTTAATACCATATTTTACATATGAAACTCTCAACCGTTATCTAGATATAATAATGCAATTTAATTCTTTAAAATTTAAAGTTGCAAACCTACTGGGACACAGAGAGACCCCATCACAGGACAACATGGTCCACATCACACACAGAAGCCATCATAATCATCATCCACTAAACAACCGACTAAACTTCAATGTTTAGTCCTACATATTTTATTTTTTATTTTCATTATTATATTATTATAATGTGATGATAACCTATAGCACACCTTATTTATTAGGCTTATTATATATGTATGATGTTTTAGTGAGCTATGGTTCTGCTAATTAAAAATAAAGTAACAGAATCAGTTTTCTGCCTTTCTTTATTGAGTGCTATGACAAGAGAAATGCCACTGGAATTATATCATATGCATAACAGCTACTGTATTTTTTGTTTATTGTTACTGTTTCATACTCTTCCTATTTTAATGATCATTTTTGAAGTTTTTTTATTAATTTATTTTAACATTTTTTCTGTCTTAAATTTTCTGGGAGCAGGGTAAAGACTAATCCCATCTTTAGATCATTAACTTAAATTAACCTATTCTGGTTCCCTTTATTAATTCCCTTAAAATTTATTTCTGTTGAAGTACTTAAGAGTACAAGTTGTTCATTAATTCAGTAATTGAGAGTTACTGTTGTTATAAAATGTCAGCGACTTTCCTGAGTAGTGAGGTGGTGGCAAGATATGAAACTACTAGTAGGATGTGATGACTTGCTGAAATTGACTGCTGCCTTTCACCTGTGTTGCAGAGATTACCCTTGCAGGAACAGTACTGTACTTGAACATCATGAGTGCCTGATCGCTGGATGCACGATCGTGGTGAAACGTCACTTATATAACCACAACCTCGAACAACTCGGACCTTGCCATTTACTGTAACGTAAACATGCAGGTATAAGAGATCTGTGAAAGTCGTTGCTCTTTATATACCATATATAAGTAAAATGTTATTTAGTATCTTAGTTACTTGACATGCAGTATTTAACTAAAATATAGGGTCGTTTTAATTATAAAGTTAATAAAATTATAGTCTTGGTTATGGATCCAGCATCTTTAATTGTAAAATATGAATGGATTGGAATTTTACCAGTATTATTTAGTCTTATTTGAGGTTAAGCTGGATGAATCAGTCATTAGAAGAAGAGTGACAGTATCATAGTAATCCTAACTTGTTTTAATGATGGCAACAATTTGTTTGAAGGGTTATGTTTAACCCTTTGAAGCATGAAGTGCATTTCAATTATGTTTAAAAATTAAGTTGCTACTGAAACACACCACGTGGACAAAATAATGAGGTTAGTGTTCAGCATATGGATGTCATGTTTATGGCAGGTGGAAGTATATTACATTTCTTAGTTTTCTACAAGAGACTTTTCTAGCATGTGCTATTATTCTGTTACTTCTCCTTTGATGCTATATATATTCTTTTGCTGTCTGTTTAGTTTCACCAGAAGATAATTCCATATGACTTGATTTAATAGACATAAACAAACTAGTTTTATTGAATCTGTTTTAAAGAGTGGTGTGATTGTCATGGCAAAGCATGCTGAAATTAGTTTGTTTTGTTAAAATTTAATGTGAGCTTTCTGGCTTTGAACCACTTGTTCAAGCTAGCTAAATCTATTCCCGAAACAGGAGCCAAAATCAGTAAACAAGCAGAAAAGACATTGCATAGCAGGCAGTAATGTATTTATGGCATATTAGAAGGTTACAGATTTAAAATGGAATTAACGGACGCTACATTTTATTACATTTCTACACCAAATTAAATGTATGTTTTTTTCTTTAATCATAGAACTGCCGTCTAGGAACAAACAGGCGATCGATAGACAATGGATGCGATATAATAATCGTTCGATCACATTCCGAAGTTAACTCGAATTATTACGGAGATCGATTTTGCCTCTTCACTCTGCAGCGATTTTATGTAATCGAAACTACACTAATTCGTAATTGAATCTTTCGAGATAGATGTGATGTCTGTCTTCATTGCTACTTTACGGCATTGAATTAAAGTATCATTTCGTTTCATGTCGAGATGGGCGAAAGTGTTATATCAGTTTAATATCCACTACAGAGGACCTATCCACTATCATCCGTCACAGTATGATGCGGAATAAAACTGGTAAGTGCTAAAGTTGAGCGAAATCAGTAGCCTTGAATAATGTAGTATTGGCTTTAAAAATGTGAGGATTAAAGAAATTGGTTTGCCAGTTCGGAGACGACTGCTTTACTACGAGCGTCACACTGAGTGAGTTTACTTTGAGGTTCTCCCTTCAGTGAAGCTGATGGTTGGTGGGGCGATGGAACTGTGTCTCGGTAACAGGGAACCTATCGATTATGGCTGCATGCCAAGCACTACCAACGTCGTCCTGAAAGAATATACTTACCACGCAGGCAAGAGAGAAGCAGGCATGGCCAATTGCACTTGTCGGCAAACTTCAAGGCCTTCATAACCATCTTTGTCAATCAGTCTTTTATTGAAGATACCAATCCGCTGACCCTGCAATGTACGTTGCCCAAGTCCTACGTTTGTCCTTTAATTCAGTCATTGGCGAAACTAGATCGTCGTGGGCTCTGATACAAAATATTCGTGTAGGCCCCTATCATATAGTGTAACATTTATTATCATGACTTACCATTAATGTAATTAATGTTTATGTTAGTAAACTTATTAAAGTGCAATGTCTATATAGACATACACAGGTACATGCTTCCATCTATTAGAATTAAACTTTTCTTTTTTTCATTTCTGCAAATGTTTTTATTTTTTTCTACGTTTATTTTTCATTTTTATTTTGCTTGTCATCGTTCTCGCCTTATTACGCTTCTGACACAGTCTAATTTTGATAATGAGAAGGACTCAGCCGTCACATTTGCAACCAAGATCCTACAAACAACTGTTATGTATAACCTGAAAATTTACTGTCGTAAATATGGCCGTGTCTTATAATCCGAATGTAGGCAACGATGCTGGAGTAGCCCATAAAAGTGCCAGTAGCCATTACACACTCGAAGAGAAATAGACAAGACAGGAACGACAAACTACTTATGTCATTTTATCATTTTAAGTATTTTTATCATTGTTCCCGTGACGTCACAGTCCTCATACACTGCACTGCTGTCATTTAGGACGGAGACGGTGAGTCGGGGGAGGGGGAGGGGGGGTTACGTCACCTAGAAGAACGACATCTTCAAAAACATTTCTTGCGACTGAAGTCTTAGTTCAGAACAATCTGACAGCATACCTTTCTGGATTATTTTGCGGCACAAGGTGGGTACTAATTCTGTTAGGTGTTCCAACGGAGGTTTCATACTGCAGTTGACCTGTCCCAGTGAATAATTGTCAAATGGGTCCCCACACCTCGGATCGTACGCTGAATTACACTGGTAGCATTCTATTGAAAAACCTGAAAAAAGAACATAAGAATAGACAATGGAAAATTCAATTATAAATATATTGAACAGTGACGAGCCCTTGTAAACACGGTAATTAACCTTCGGGTTCTATAAACGCCACAGAATTTCTTGAACATACTCAAGAAAGACCCTGTTAGTTAGTTGGTTGTTTAGTGGGCTTTGTGTGATATTCACCAATATAAAATATTTCTTCACTTGATTCTGTTTAGGTGAGGGTTTTGTAGTTAGATTAACAACCTTTCGTATATTTTAGTTTTAAGCGTAGCGTAATTAAGTGTAGTATTTAACGCACTAGAAATTAAGTATTTTGATCATGAGAATATATTTTCTTACGTCCTGCATTAAAATTAACCATGGTGATTCCTGAAACTAGAAACTTTATAAAATCCGCAAGATGTCGGACTCTGGGATAAATAAACTACTTGGGTATTTCGTTTTCAGAGAACAGCGGATCTGTAGTTTTACTAGAAAAAAAAAACAAGTAGCCTAATTATTTTGTATTTAAGTATATTTTTATATTTTGAAAAATATCCGAATTTGAAGTCAAATTATATTAGCTTAGTTTAGCTTGAATTTGAATTAACGTTATATTTCTAGTGGAGTGGAGCAAGCATGAGTAAAACACGAAATTTGGAAGAAAAGTAACAGCAGATGACGTAACATGATTGCTTAGGCTGATTTACATGGTCATTTCATCTGTATTTGATTCTGTTTGGATACATATTCATCGCATATTGCACGGGGAGGTTATAAAAGCTTCCATGCTTACAGTTACAAGCTTTGTGACGTCATCATTGTGAAGTCGATACAGACCAGTGACGTACTGGGGGAGGAAAGAATCTGCCAGGTATGATAAGAGAGAATTAGCTTTTGAGTAGCTTTATTATTCATAAGGAGGAAAGAACTTGGCAGAGGTTATCTTATTGGCTATTCCTCATCAAAGGAGTCTACCAAATGTCTATAAGGATTCACAGTTTCAGAAATTAATCCTGAATTATAAGAGGCCTACTCCGTAAAGCAAGCTGGTTTAGCACGTGATAGTCAGGTAATACGAAATATTAGCTATAATGAAACATTCTTATATATATTTAGTAATTTTTGAACTTCTACTCCTTTTCTCCTGGCAACGGCGAATTTTCAATAAACGAATCACTTTCGTAAAACGAGAAGTTAATTTACGGATTGTGAATTACACACAGATCGCAGCAGGGATATAATCTAGCGTAATAGCATTAACTGTGTTTTCGCCTGTTCCCCTGCCTATTATCGTACTCAATTAACTTCTCTCAACGAGTACTTTACTAGTTTTCCTGATTTATCGCAGGACTGGAGAATGATGAATTTTCTATACACCTTAGGTAATGTTGTGTTGCAAGCTATTACGTATTATTAAGCTCATTAATCAGACTGCTCTCTCTCTCTCTCTCTATCTCTCCAGAGCAACCTTAACTTCGTTGGTTCTGAGACTGTGTTTCAAGAACATCCATTGGTTCGGCAAGAGTAATTAATCGATTCCACGTAAGGTTTTAGAAGACCCTGGTACAGGTATATCAAGCTCGCGGCCCGACTCAGTTCTTAATTTACGCGATGTATAGCCTTTAACGTTTTACGTGACTGCTCTACCATCTGCGTTCATATAGCAACTACGATATTATCCCATGCACACCTTGGTCCTACAAGATCTCTTTTTTCCTTGAGGTTTTCCAATCAAATTTTTGTTTATATCTATCATTTCTCTCGTATGCGTTGTTACATGTCCTTTCCATTCGACTTGATTTAATTGTGCTAAAAATTTTAGGCAAACAACAGACATTACGGTGCTCCTAATTATATAATGGCCTTCAGTCCATTGCTATTTTATTTTAAAAAGGTACGTCTTAGTACTTTGTTCTTAAACTCCTCATCTGTCAGAAGAAATGTGAGAAGAAATTTTAATGTCATGTACAGAGTTTTAAATACTTTTTTATTTTTGTTTCTAGGTTATTCAGGATCTTCAAATTCTTAAGCAAGATTTAAAGCCGGCGACAGTACAACAAAATTTTGGACTGCATCATCTGGTAAGTGAAATTTTCTTTACCTTGTATTTATATAAAGAATAACATTAAAATAAGTAGGATTTTAGGTTTTCACGGAGGTGAATCCGAAGAAGGCAGTCATCTGGGTTGTAGCGCTGTGTAGTCTGGTGGAAGTTTATCAACGTTTCAGAGATCCTTGCTGCTGCCATCAACAGGGCGATCGCCCAAAAGACAGCCATCTTGGAATAATTTTTCAACTTTTCTTTTTTAAGTGCCCGTGGAAAAGGTCTTACTTCTTCTGAGTTATTTTCGTAGACCACTGTACTTTACGCCACAAAAGTTCTGGAATAAGGTTTCAGAAAATGTTCATTCTACAGTTATATTTTACACACCAGAAGGACTGCACAGTAATAGAGTGGAATAACGCCTGCAAAGTCTTGTTTATGCTACATGTCTCACATAAGTGTCGGAGAAGTTGCCGTACTGGCACGGCGAAAACTGTTTGCAGTATACAATGCCCCACCGTGATTTGGATCCCACGTTATATTGTAGGCCCTCTTCTGCCGAAAGTCTTCATCCTGTCATAGCGGTGGTAAGGGATATTTTAGCCAGTGGATGCCTGTCTAAAATTTCGATTTCTGACTTCTTTCTTGTCAGCTGAGCAGAGGCCATGATGAGCAATGCGATCCATGACTGTTTCGACTTCTGTTTATGGGGACTGATAGAAAGTATGGAAAGTGCACGATTTTTGCCGAGGTTAAAATCGTTAATTCTTTAACAAGTGTAGTGTTATTTATATATGAACTCCTCATAGATAAAGTGGAATAAGCCAAAATCTTTTAATGTGTATAAAATGATGTTTCTCGTTAATAACAGGTTAGAAATGTAACACTCCTTTTACACGTTCGTCAACGTTACCTTTGATAACCTCATATGTAGTTTTAATAAGATTTGCGGATGTTTATTCCCCGTCATTTTTCTGTTTACAATAAACGAAGCCAACTGAGCTTTACAAGAATTTATCTGACATCAAATTAATTTCCATGTTCGGTACAATACCACCACTACAGGCGCAGTTGGGGTGCGAACCCAGGATCAATAATGTTCACGTCTGTCATCTGCTCCGCTATCCATTTTAATCGGTGTTCCAAAAATTAGTATCTTTGGGCGAGATCTAGGGTTCTCACGGCGAAGAGCATGAATATGACTGTCTTTTAAGATGTTGCTTCGTATAGTTTGGTAGAAGTCTACCGACGTTTCAGAGAAGCTTACTGCCTCCATTGTTAGGGTATCATAGCCTTGTTGAAGGAGACCTCTGAGACTTCGGTAAACTTCACCAGACAAAATGGCGCATCGGCCCAGATAACTCATTTTCCGATTTTTGCAAGACTGAGGCACAGATGGTCAACAAGTGGCCTAAGTTGTTGACCGCTGGGTGATGGCGATGAAGACAAAAGTTGAAAGCTTCTGAACAATCGCATTCTCTTTTCCGTAATGAAGGTTTGCATTTGTGTAGCTCTTCCTTGGTGATATTCCCTGATCTAGGACATGGTGATACAATGTAAGCAACATCAATTCTCGTGTCAGAAGCACTTGCTTCTTCACAGAGATCGTATCCGACACCTGTCAATCACGATGATCCAGTATCTCTTTATAGGCCCTGTACTGATTTTAGCGTATACTTACTCCAACGTTCCCGCTAAACCTCTTCTACTGCACCAGCATTAAACCTGGACCGACCCCACTGCTCATGAACTTTGACATTTTGTGTGGTGGGCTATATGTGTGGAAGAAGGGAATACAGACAGTACATACACCAGGCTGCTGCATTAATCGATATCTCGTCGCCCGCCGCCGTACTTGGTGTGACGTCACGGAATTGGGGGTTGTCCTTCACCCCCGACTCTCATTCTTCACATGGTTTTCTGCTGAAGAGTGACCCAGTTGTCAAAGTCTGCCTGTACCTGGCAGGCTTGTTAGGTGCTGCTCCTGTCTTCCGTTCCATTGCTAAATTACTGATTGGAATTACGCAATGCATTTCTTCACCAGGTTGCAGGACTACCGGATGAAAATATACGAAACGGACCGGAGACAGACCACCGTTAAAAGTGTACAGCTTAGCCTATATAGCATCGTATGCTCTATTTTTATTTCATACAACGATGCTTTCTCAGTTGCGTGCGCTATATATCGTTGCGTGGAAGGCAGTGAATCTCTTGGGTTGGAGCAAAATGACACCCTTAGTGTAAGATACTGAAATGATTTCGTCGAAAAATAACCATTAGTTAGATCGTCTTTTTCGGAATCAAGTAATGGCCGAGACAACGCGTGAAATTAGCATTAGAGTCTGCCTGTTTCTTGAAATACAATTATTGTTAAAATTCAATACCTCTGGTACAGGGAGTGAAGATACATTCTAATTTTGTAGGGAACGTTCTCTTCGTCATCAAATGTTACAAATATGGCGACAGTGTTGAAATTCGAGGGTATACCTGACAGCTTTCAGATAGGCTTACTCTAGGAAAATGTACCTTAAAGATAGATCATTGACTAAGTAACTTCACGACGCAGAGTTACTGAGAAACTGACAGTTGTTCAGGTAGCAAACCAATATCTGCCTTCTGTGAAACCAGAAGATTCATTATCGTGTTCACAAAAGCTCGCCATTAGATCCTATCCTGAGGGAGATGAATATAGTCCACGCATTCTTATTATATTTAATATTCATTTTAATATTATCATCGGTTGCAATCCTAGGTTTTTCGACTAACTTTTTTATCCATTTCTAGTCATTCCCATATATATTTTTACGACCCGTACATCTTACGTTATAGTTTCCGCTGCCTTTTAAATTGCGTTCAAAACATTTAAAACGTGACATTTTGACAGCTTTAGCTCGCCAATATGAAAACTGGGAATGTGTAATTGTTAAATGATTGATGGAGTTTGCCTGTAAGGAAGTTGTGTGATAACTTCTCGTTATTTACGTTAAAATACCTGAAATAATTTTATAAGGATATATATTTTTTTTTCTTTCTTTCTTTCTAGTGGATGAATATAAATTAGGCGTTTTAAGTTTTCCGACATGTGTTATTAAAACGTGTGCCCTGCATTTTGTATTCGACTCTTGTGATTGAGAATTTGTCTTGGGCAACTCTCTGCTATTATTAGAATGTCGAGTTTATCGTTTATACCGAGGCGAGGGGGCACACTTCCGCGTTTGAAGTTTAAATATAGCCACGCCTACCTTGATCTTTCATCACCCGTTTTCAGTTAAAATTAATGACATCGCTTGACATCAGTCTGCAATTTCATAAAGTCAGGAAAAATAGCAACTCAGCGAGCCATGGCGTCATCTGCCACTACTTACATGACTTTGAGAGTAAAGAAAGTTATTTAAATGGTATAAATTTAGGTGTACTCATTATTTTATTCAGTTTTTCCCCCTTTACTCTGATTCGCTAAATGTGAGACTGAATTTAAATTTGTGATGAAATACTGAGGCTTACCTTTTTAGAAAACACCTTTCTAGGTGGAGACTTAGCAACTAAGAAGTTAGTGAGCAAACGCTTGTAACTAAACTCATTAGTAAATGCTCCTTTAGCCAATAATTGGTATAATTGGAATACAGGATCGGCAAAATGTAATAGGTGTATGTAAGATTTAAACACAATTAGGTTTATCCCCCTCCCCACATGCAGAATCTATGATGAGAATTATTTTATATTATAACGTTACACGATAATATAATAATGTATTTTTGTTCTTACTGTCATTCCATGTTTCTCTGTAAGCTTCCCCCCTTCCTTATTTGCATTTCCTCTCTGAAAGCGATGAGTGGACGAAACGGGTTCTCTCACTGAAATTCTTAGAAATGTTCTCTCCTTTTAAAATCTCGAAGTTAGTATTTTTTTACGACTACAGTAAATTTCTTGCACTGTATAGGAAGGTTTCTAAGTCGCTTTACCGAGGTGCATTAAACATGGAGGAAACACCATTTTGAACATCTCTTGTAAACCGTGATAAATACTGACAGTTGTATTTGATTATTTATGATCTTTCCTTGACGTGGTGAGTACAGTCTTGGTAATGGGGAGGTGTAGGACTGAAGGTTCGCCTAGGACACCAAATTCCCTTACACCGAACCTGTTTTCATAACACGTCTCGAAAATATGTACCGCTGATTAGAGTACACCATTTGAACTGTTATTGATGTTCTGACTGAAAGTTCCTTTAAATCAAGAAAGGCACAAATAAAACAGTAGTATACTTGGAAAAACTGCTGCATCATTTAGAGACCAATGAGACATGGAACCCAACCTATGCCAACGAAGAATAAGGTACCAATAAAAGGAGCCTAGCAGTAATGGAATGTATTACTAGTACCACAGAGTCGGGGCGATGTTGGGATGCGGAGTAGACACCTCAGACATTGTTTCCGCATTCTGTTTTCATTTAGACGTGCCAGAGGACTCTGATTTTATGGTCACGGTTATTTTCTAAGAACCAGTTATACGAGGGTATCAAGGAATCGAAGATGTCCAAAGTGGTCTTGTGGGTGGTTACCAACGTTTCGGAGGAACGTATCTCCTTTATCTTCAGCTTTGAAGTTTATTATCGTGTAATTAGCATCCTGACATATTTTAACATTATTTTGTAATCCAAACCTAGGTTTTTCCAGTATCTTCTTCGCTTCAGATATTTCTAATCAATATTTCGCATAATTTTTATTGTCTCGTGAAATACGTCCTTTGCGTTGAGCCCAATTAGCTCAGTCGGTAAAGTATGAGATTCTTAATCTCAGGTTCGTGGGTTCGAGCCTCACGCCAGGCGGTTTCTATCATAGCGAGTTTCATTTTGTTAGACGTGAGCAGTGGAAGGATATGTAAGTCATATTATGAGGATGGCGAAGTGATCACACATGATTGGTTACGTCCATCTAAACGTCGTTCTGCTAATTGTCTAGTTACGTTCTTTGTAATTTGATATTTGCAATTTCTACGTTCTCATTTGTTTTTCACGCCCTGGCGCGAACGAAGAACACGTTGCGGGCCTGTCCATGCCCAGTTGCGTTTTCCTAGGAACTAATTAGGCAACCCCCCTCGACCTTAAGTCATTCTTGGAACACCGTTGCAACAATTTGAACCGATAACATTGTTATAACACCTTGTTGCAACGCTGTGAACTGGGTCGGCTCAGATTGTTGCAACAGCGATCTCGAATCAGATGACTTCGGCACTGACCTAGGATACTATTGTTACTTTTGATACAATTGTTGTGTTTGTTGCCGTGCTGGGATTTGAGTATAGGCTACTCCAAGAAGTACACCATTCCAATCTTGTTTATCTAGAAGACGGGAGGATAAATGATTCTGAATTACACGGAAATACAGATCTCTGAATTTAGTCTGCTCTAGATCTCCTCGTAAATGCATCTCTAGACCACATATTCGCTATATCATTCACTGAACAGGAAACTTAGGAAACTTCTAGGATTAGATGATACAAAGGCGCGAATAGGACTGTACCGTCAAAGAGGGCAAATAATTCTGGTGGCGAAACATGTGGCTATTTCGCCGTGTCTCTCGGTTATGGGCTGATGGGAAGAGACTGCTTACAGCTATTTTTGTCACGCTTCAGTGGGGCTTCGGAAGCCACCATTCCCTTGTTCCTGTACAGCAGCTAGAGTTGTGCAGTTCAGAAACCATGCGCCTAGACGCCCACCCTTATATGAATTACATATATTAATCAATATTACAACTTGTAATACCTTATGCTAACGGATGTCAATATTTGTGTTTTTGTCATTCTGAGCTGGTGTGTACTGGTAGGCGTTTCTGATTCTGAAACTTTGTCATTAAGCTCCCTTCTGCTTACTCTGACTGCCTAACTGTAACTATCTAACTGACTAATTATCTAACTTGCTAAAAATGTCGAAAATCCTGTCATCTACGCTGTCTCCTAAGAAGTATCTTCTGTTGATATTTTACAATCACAAAGTTCTATGAAATTCTCATTTCACCGATGTATGCTGTGTCACGTCATTCGCCTTCCACGAATGTACCCGTGTTCTTCAAGGTACCTCGTCCTCTTTTAGTAGGCGTGTCTGTATAAATTCGGATTTGTTTCGCTTATAATTTTGAACCAGTTGACCGATTTACATGAAGCCTGGTATGGACGTTGTAACAAAGTAGATAAATCAACGACCGCTTCTCTCTACCCAACTTCTCATATGCAGTTTTTATTTATCAGTGTTGATTATAATCAACACTGATAAATAATTATTTGGTTGTCCTGGACACGTTGATCGATTTGTCCCTCAGTTTCATCTCCTGTTAAAGATGGTACTGTAAAGGAACTAAGGAGCAGCGCTTATTTAAAATTAGAGTGAAAGAGAGTCTGTGGGTATGCAATTTACTGATGAATAACTATTCACACTGCATAGAGACAAATTATTCTTTTTTATATATAAATTTTGAATTTATCATTGCCTTCCGTGTTTATTTATTGCTGATATAAATATATTATCCCTCAGTTCAGGATGGCGGATATTGTATAGACCCTGCTAATTAAAACCTGGAGTGACTATGGACAAACTTGGATGAAAATCTCAAGTTAGAATTTAACAGCGGTGACTCTGATGATAATTTATTGCAGATGTACAAAATTCTACTGTTGCAAACATAATCGCGTCAAAGATATCACAATACATACAACTATAAATAATTTTTCTTTATATTTCGTTAAATATTTACACAATAAAATACTTGAAATACTTGTTTTGTTATCTTGAGTTATATGTGTCTTGTAACGTATATTTGCCATTATTTTTGTTTTTTATAAATTATGTTTAAGAACGTCGTTAACTCTCGTTTTTGAGTTTTAAACAAAGCAGGTGTTATATTGGATCCATGCGGTTCGAAATTAAAATCGCTCGACATATTTTACTAACTCGCTTACAGAAAATTTAATCTAAAACCGTTCAGTAATTTCGGGAATTAAACGTGCGAGCGGAGGGAACTACCTCCTTGTTCATTTTATTCATTTCGCTTGAGTGACTTATCCGTACGACACAAAAACCTGGTCAGCATATCTGATAGAGGAAGGAAGTGTACACGCTTCCTGATAGCGAGTTACACGCTTCTGTTTCGAGTTTACTTTCTCGGATTGTGTCCGTGGCGATGCGTTGTGGGTACATTGAAAGGAGAGCATAGACTACCAGGAAGACATAAATAGTTTGTATGTTTCGTTAATCACAGATGTACGTCTCTTTTTATTCTATCATCATCAGCATTATTATCCTACAGAGTGGGTTAGCAAAAGCTGTAAATCGTCCGACTTGCTTTCGAAATATACGCAATTCGAGTCTCAATATTAGAATTTGTTTTACTATCCAGTCTCACAGGATAGAACCTTATAATAGGCACTACAGTATCCTTCCTGTTCCTTACGTAATCACTGCACGCTCTATATCAGGGGTGGCCAACCCAAATGATCTTTCGGGCCACTTTGGAAATGCATCATAACTCCGCGGGCCACATATAAAATTATATATCCCCATATTAGATTTAGATACACTATAGACATTTTTTTGGAGTGAAAAATTGAAACATAATGAGTTATTATTATTGTGTTTACTATTATTCTTACATGTAAACATAGACAACACACTGTTTGCCGAGATAGGCTTAGGTTCGAAAACAGTTTACTTTTATCAGGTAAAATATCCTTCACAACAGCTTCCAAACATTCTGTCACAAATTTACCATCCGAAAATGTTTTCATTTTTTTTACAATCACAAATGAAACAGAATAGCTTGCCTTAACAATATTGGAAGGTTGCTGTAATGCTGCACCAAACATTTTTTGTTGAGCCTTTAATTGCGACTTAAACTCCTTGAGCTTCGATTGTTTCACTTCTTTATCGAACTTCAAATAATCCTTATGTTTTGTTTCGTAATGCCTCTTAACATTATATTCCTTAAATACAGCAACGACCTCTCGGCAAATTAAACATAATAATTTTGTATTTTGAACTATGAAGAAGTACTTTTCTTCCCATTCATCGCTATACTTTCTATTTTCATCCACTATTCTTCTTTTCTTTGCAGTCATACTGATATAGTTATCTTATCATTTTGTTTAACGCTAAATAGCCACTGCGGTTTATGGAGAATCATTACATAACTTAAGAATCTGATGTCATCTTGTTATATAGATGTAGTTTGGCTAGTCTCTGGCTTATTTAAAACGTTTCGTAGTAGTGATTGGTATTCCTGAAGTCACCGGTTTGCAGAGTAAACTAACCCTGAATCGCTCGGTCACTTCAGAGATCAATTTTTATGGATAGGCTACTGAAGATTATGCACCTTTTAGTTTTCTTTTAGCAATTAAATAATTTGTTTTTAAATTAATACATCTTTTTTCTGGGTCAGCAGACATGTTGCAGTTAGTCTGCCTTTCTACCTGTTATAGACTAATCCGACAAAAGTTATATTCCTGACTTAAGTTATTTTATACGTTCGTGTAAAAATGATAATGCGAAAGTTCAACGTGATTATGCTGTATCTTCAGTATTAATGCAACATAGATTCGTCAAGTTTTTGCATGAAAATATGTTAACAGGTCATAATATTGATAATTAATGTTGTATGTGTAGGGACTTAGCCCTCGGAAGATTCACTGCTGTTTTACCTGTCCGTGTATCAGATAAAAGTTCAGGGACATCTTATGTACTTTACTAAACAAGATTCTGTGCAGAATATTGTGTCAAGAAGAAGTTAATTCTTTGCATAGGAAAACATTTGCTGAGGAACTTCGCTGCTGGCATATATTCTGTCTTCGTATTTCTTTCCACGAAAGAAAATTGTCAGTACTCACCACTGGAGGCTAGGAAACCTAAGAAGACGACAATCGTTGTGGTTACAACTGCCATACGCAGTCCTTCCATTTCTCTGCGTCTCTGATTAAGTCCCACTACAATAAAAATGTTTCAGTAAAAAATCACCCAACAGATTCACTAGTCACACTGCGTGTATCCTGTCTTTTCTCTTTGCCGCCCCAGGAAGGCGGTTGGAGGCTACGATAGCCCTTCTGTCTCTTCGCTTTCCAAGTTGTCGCTGGTCACACTCCACTGTTGGTAGACTGTTTTGACGGTGTTGGCCGGTAGCGCCTGGCGCCTCTGCAACACGCAAAGCCAAGGCACCAATGGAGTTAGAGGAGAGGGGCGACCTTATCTGCTATAGTGGGGCGGTTAGGGGATTCCCCCTCTTCTCCTGGCCCTCCGCACCCTTCTCTCACTCTCTCTCGCTCTAAATACAACGATCGATGCCACACGAACTCGACACCGAAATCGACCGAATTCGTCTTTTTATCGTAAAGTCACGTGACAATAATCGTCTCCGTAAGGTACAACCTGTTTTCGAACAAAAATAATATCAACAATAACAGTTAAAACAGGAGTAATGAGATTATTGGTGGAATACAGTGCATATTTTGATCATTAGATAACTTGCTTTATGGCTATTATCAGAGAAAAATAAGATTTAAATTGAGATTAAATGTGTTACCATAGTTACATTTTCTTCTGTTGCACCTAACTCCATGAAGAAGCCTACTTGGGAAGCCACTCATGGACCCATGATCCCAATAGCTGTATACTGAGTCAGAATAATTCACTTAGTTATTGGTCCTTCTGAATGCACAGTTGTGCTGGTCAGGACATTCAAAAGAAGATAGAAAGAAATGTCTGAAAATATCATACTGGTCACAAACCATTATGCCTTCCTTTCAAGGAAAAGCACCGTTGATCCTGTCATACCATTATGCCTTTCTTTCAAGGAAAAGCACCGTTGATCCTGGTTGGATAAAAGGCAGGGAAACTGTCCCATATTCTCATTCAGCTTACTATGTCCCTTTATTGACTGAGCTCTCATGGTTCCATAAAATGTGAAAAATTAATAAGAAAACTTTTTTCCCACACAACAGTCATTTTCAGTCATACATGTTACTGGTTAATTTTCTTTTCACTTAATGAATATAAATATATTACAATTAGATTAAAATTCAGTTTGAGATTCTTGAATATTATATTCATTGGAGAAAAACGAATTTTCAGAAATGTATTTTTCAAAACATTGCTGGATTTGTTGGGTGTAAACCAGTTCCAATAATTAAATTAAGTACACAGTTTCCTGATATGTTATGATTGCATTTTATTTATCATTACTACAAATTATATGTGTTACTGATTACATAAATATGTAAAAGATTCATTTTTAATATGATACACTAAAAATAAACTTTTATGGCTTAGTCTACAGCTTTGATTTTAAAAAGGTTATTCTCTAATTGCACAACACTGTAAATGAAAATGCAGCCTCTTGAATGTCGTACTTATAAAAGACAAATTTCTTGCTACTGAAAACTTGCTTATTGGGTGATCAGGCTGTGAAAACTTCAAAGCTAACATATTTATTGGCATATTTTTAACCTCTTAAAACAACTGCTAGCCATTTCCTTACACAGGTTTTGTGTGTTCAATATAAGTAAATACTGACAACAAAATAAGTCAAAGTTTCTTTTATGGTGGAGGTCATAATGGAAAATTAAAGTTTTCTTCAAAGATTTGAAGAATGCAGAAGAAATCTTCTACATGAAACTAATTAAAATTAAATTCATTATTCACTGACTTGTACATGCTACGACGTATGAAACATTTATTAATAAGTGGTAAACATATCAAGAAATACATATAGAAACATTTCAGGCTTCCTGGTTAAAAATAGAAATGTTAATTGTTACTAATTACAAAGTAACTGTAATTAGGGAAGATTTTTCATTGTGTAATTGTGTACATAATTATCAAGCATATGTACTCAAGTCTTTGGGTACAAGTAATTAGTGCTCCAGAAAGAAAACTTAAATCTACCAGCCATTTAACAAAATCTACCGACCCATACTGCAATATCCTTCATACAATTTTTTTACAAAACATGGTTAAATACCTAACCATAAATGTAAATTTAAGGTCAGAGAACAAAAGTAAAACAAAGTTTTTAATTTAATTTCTGTTCTTTACAAATTATAATAAACCAGGGATTTACTTAAGAGTGAAACTGAAAGGTTCAACTCTGCCTTCATCATCCAAAATATCTGGTGTAATATATACATTTTTTTGCCTTAAATTTTTTTGTCAGACATTCTGATTTTAAAGGGATCAGTATTAATATTAACAATACATTTAAATCAATTGTTTTTTAATGAAAGAGTATGAGCATTAAACATGATTTCAGTAGCTTAATTTTGCAAGCAGTTTCTTCATTTAAATGATTTACATAGACCTATAATGCCACTTTTAATAACAAATATCCTTTTGAAACAACAAATCGAGGGTCTGACAAACATCTATGAACTGTACTCTGTGTAGAACTTCACTGGTTTAATACATCTGTTTGGTAATCATACACCATCTGCATTCAGTCACAAAATGCATAAAAGGGAAATGCACAGCATGTTTCAGTCTTATCAAAGTTCCCAAAGAGTATGCATAGCCTAATTATAATTTTTGCCTGGTCTACCTATAATTTCTCATGACGTATATAGTCCATAGTGAACTTCAGCTCACAACAAAGACCTTACCAATCTATATTACTTTCATGCATGCCATTTCTTAATCCATATCCCTTTTATGTACACAGTATTTGGTGGGCCTAAACAAAATACAGGAATGTCTTCCAATTTTAACTGACAAACTGATGAAGAACATATATGAAATGCAATGTTAATAATAATTAACAAATGGAATGAAAATAATATATGTTACATAAAGGTACATAACTTTGTGTAATTTCAGGTTCTTATGGTGAGAAGTATGAAGATGGCCATCTTCTGGGCTGCTGTACTGCAGTGGTCCCCAACGCGGTGCCCGCATTGTTACGGTAAAGAGGTTATACTGAATAATGAAGGCGGTTCAACCACGAACATTATAAAATCAAAGCGCAGATCTCGACTTACTGACGCCCATCTTGACGCTTGTTTGCGAGCAGCAACATCATCCTACACTCCCAAATTTGAAAAACTGACTGACGAAATGCAGTGCCAAACATCACACTAACCTCCCACTTGAGTAATAATAATTGCCTGCTCTATATAGTTATCTTATCATTTTGTTTAACGCTAAATAGCCACTGCGGTTTATGGAGAATCATTACATAACTTAAGAATCTGATGTCATCTTGTTATATAGATGTAGTTTGGCTAGTCTCTGGCTTATTTAAAACGTTTCGTAGTAGTGATTGGTATTCCTGAAGTCACCGGTTTGCAGAGTAAACTAACCCTGAATCGCTCGGTCACTTCAGAGATCAATTTTTATGGATAGGCTACTGAAGATTATGCACCTTTTAGTTTTCTTTTAGCAATTAAATAATTTGTTTTTAAATTAATACATCTTTTTTCTGGGTCAGCAGACATGTTGCAGTTAGTCTGCCTTTCTACCTGTTATAGACTAATCCGACAAAAGTTATATTCCTGACTTAAGTTATTTTATACGTTCGTGTAAAAATGATAATGCGAAAGTTCAACGTGATTATGCTGTATCTTCAGTATTAATGCAACATAGATTCGTCAAGTTTTTGCATGAAAATATGTTAACAGGTCATAATATTGATAATTAATGTTGTATGTGTAGGGACTTAGCCCTCGGAAGATTCACTGCTGTTTTACCTGTCCGTGTATCAGATAAAAGTTCAGGGACATCTTATGTACTTTACTAAACAAGATTCTGTGCAGAATATTGTGTCAAGAAGAAGTTAATTCTTTGCATAGGAAAACATTTGCTGAGGAACTTCGCTGCTGGCATATATTCTGTCTTCGTATTTCTTTCCACGAAAGAAAATTGTCAGTACTCACCACTGGAGGCTAGGAAACCTAAGAAGACGACAATCGTTGTGGTTACAACTGCCATACGCAGTCCTTCCATTTCTCTGCGTCTCTGATTAAGTCCCACTACAATAAAAATGTTTCAGTAAAAAATCACCCAACAGATTCACTAGTCACACTGCGTGTATCCTGTCTTTTCTCTTTGCCGCCCCAGGAAGGCGGTTGGAGGCTACGATAGCCCTTCTGTCTCTTCGCTTTCCAAGTTGTCGCTGGTCACACTCCACTGTTGGTAGACTGTTTTGACGGTGTTGGCCGGTAGCGCCTGGCGCCTCTGCAACACGCAAAGCCAAGGCACCAATGGAGTTAGAGGAGAGGGGCGACCTTATCTGCTATAGTGGGGCGGTTAGGGGATTCCCCCTCTTCTCCTGGCCCTCCGCACCCTTCTCTCACTCTCTCTCGCTCTAAATACAACGATCGATGCCACACGAACTCGACACCGAAATCGACCGAATTCGTCTTTTTATCGTAAAGTCACGTGACAATAATCGTCTCCGTAAGGTACAACCTGTTTTCGAACAAAAATAATATCAACAATAACAGTTAAAACAGGAGTAATGAGATTATTGGTGGAATACAGTGCATATTTTGATCATTAGATAACTTGCTTTATGGCTATTATCAGAGAAAAATAAGATTTAAATTGAGATTAAATGTGTTACCATAGTTACATTTTCTTCTGTTGCACCTAACTCCATGAAGAAGCCTACTTGGGAAGCCACTCATGGACCCATGATCCCAATAGCTGTATACTGAGTCAGAATAATTCACTTAGTTATTGGTCCTTCTGAATGCACAGTTGTGCTGGTCAGGACATTCAAAAGAAGATAGAAAGAAATGTCTGAAAATATCATACTGGTCTCATACCATTATGCCTTTCTTTCAAGGAAAAGCACCGTTGATCCTGGTTGGATAAAAGGCAGGGAAACTGTCCCATATTCTCATTCAGCTTACTATGTCCCTTTATTGACTGAGCTCTCATGGTTCCATAAAATGTGAAAAATTAATAAGAAAACTTTTTTCCCACACAACAGTCATTTTCAGTCATACATGTTACTGGTTAATTTTCTTTTCACTTAATGAATATAAATATATTACAATTAGATTAAAATTCAGTTTGAGATTCTTGAATATTATATTCATTGGAGAAAAACGAATTTTCAGAAATGTATTTTTCAAAACATTGCTGGATTTGTTGGGTGTAAACCAGTTCCAATAATTAAATTAAGTACACAGTTTCCTGATATGTTATGATTGCATTTTATTTATCATTACTACAAATTATATGTGTTACTGATTACATAAATATGTAAAAGATTCATTTTTAATATGATACACTAAAAATAAACTTTTATGGCTTAGTCTACAGCTTTGATTTTAAAAAGGTTATTCTCTAATTGCACAACACTGTAAATGAAAATGCAGCCTCTTGAATGTCGTACTTATAAAAGACAAATTTCTTGCTACTGAAAACTTGCTTATTGGGTGATCAGGCTGTGAAAACTTCAAAGCTAACATATTTATTGGCATATTTTTAACCTCTTAAAACAACTGCTAGCCATTTCCTTACACAGGTTTTGTGTGTTCAATATAAGTAAATACTGACAACAAAATAAGTCAAAGTTTCTTTTATGGTGGAGGTCATAATGGAAAATTAAAGTTTTCTTCAAAGATTTGAAGAATGCAGAAGAAATCTTCTACATGAAACTAATTAAAATTAAATTCATTATTCACTGACTTGTACATGCTACGACGTATGAAACATTTATTAATAAGTGGTAAACATATCAAGAAATACATATAGAAACATTTCAGGCTTCCTGGTTAAAAATAGAAATGTTAATTGTTACTAATTACAAAGTAACTGTAATTAGGGAAGATTTTTCATTGTGTAATTGTGTACATAATTATCAAGCATATGTACTCAAGTCTTTGGGTACAAGTAATTAGTGCTCCAGAAAGAAAACTTAAATCTACCAGCCATTTAACAAAATCTACCGACCCATACTGCAATATCCTTCATACAATTTTTTTACAAAACATGGTTAAATACCTAACCATAAATGTAAATTTAAGGTCAGAGAACAAAAGTAAAACAAAGTTTTTAATTTAATTTCTGTTCTTTACAAATTATAATAAACCAGGGATTTACTTAAGAGTGAAACTGAAAGGTTCAACTCTGCCTTCATCATCCAAAATATCTGGTGTAATATATACATTTTTTTGCCTTAAATTTTTTTGTCAGACATTCTGATTTTAAAGGGATCAGTATTAATATTAACAATACATTTAAATCAATTGTTTTTTAATGAAAGAGTATGAGCATTAAACATGATTTCAGTAGCTTAATTTTGCAAGCAGTTTCTTCATTTAAATGATTTACATAGACCTATAATGCCACTTTTAATAACAAATATCCTTTTGAAACAACAAATCGAGGGTCTGACAAACATCTATGAACTGTACTCTGTGTAGAACTTCACTGGTTTAATACATCTGTTTGGTAATCATACACCATCTGCATTCAGTCACAAAATGCATAAAAGGGAAATGCACAGCATGTTTCAGTCTTATCAAAGTTCCCAAAGAGTATGCATAGCCTAATTATAATTTTTGCCTGGTCTACCTATAATTTCTCATGACGTATATAGTCCATAGTGAACTTCAGCTCACAACAAAGACCTTACCAATCTATATTACTTTCATGCATGCCATTTCTTAATCCATATCCCTTTTATGTACACAGTATTTGGTGGGCCTAAACAAAATACAGGAATGTCTTCCAATTTTAACTGACAAACTGATGAAGAACATATATGAAATGCAATGTTAATAATAATTAACAAATGGAATGAAAATAATATATGTTACATAAAGGTACATAACTTTGTGTAATTTCAGGTTCTTATGGTGAGAAGTATGAAGATGGCCATCTTCTGGGCTGCTGTACTGCAGTGGTCCCCAACGCGGTGCCCGCATTGTTACGGTAAAGAGGTTATACTGAATAATGAAGGCGGTTCAACCACGAACATTATAAAATCAAAGCGCAGATCTCGACTTACTGACGCCCATCTTGACGCTTGTTTGCGAGCAGCAACATCATCCTACACTCCCAAATTTGAAAAACTGACTGACGAAATGCAGTGCCAAACATCACACTAACCTCCCACTTGAGTAATAATAATTGAACTTATAAAAGTATGTCGTGTTGTTTTGTGTATTATTTGGTGTCCATATCTTATTTGTCCAGAGAAAAGAAAATTTGGCTTTGTTAATTGGTTGGTGCCCGCCACAATCTATAAACTCTCAAATGTGCTCGTAGGCACAAAAAGGTTGGGGACCACTGTTGTACTGTGTAGTCTGGTAGGCACTGACTGACTTTTCAGAGGAGTTCACCAAGTTCATCATTATAGCACTCCTCTTTAACACTGGTCAGTATCTACCAGACTGAACAGTGCAACATTCCATAAGATAACCATTTTCAAACTCTTGTGTAACTACACATAAAACATGAAAAAAATTAATTGTTCCATAGCAATGGAACTTCGATACATGACTCACATATAGTTAGTATTTTTTATTTTAATATAATAAATATCACTTTTGTATGAAACAAATAATTATGAAAAAGGAAGCACTACATAGGTTGATACATGTTATAATAAAATGTAGTCTGACAAAATATAAAGTACTGTATGAGCATTAAATTGATGCTATTTTGCACAAACCTAATTTATTAAAATTAAAAGTCATGTTTACCTCCAACCCAAAGATCCAGTCCTTTGTGTTCTTAACTTTGGTAACTACATTCATCACTAATTATTCAAATTATAAACTGGTAATATTGACTTTCACATTGTACATTCAGAAAAATCAGTCAAATAATAGCACCAAATGTAAATGAATTTTCCCTGTGAGTTTTCAAAACTGAAACAATGTTTTAAAATAAAGTCTTATTTTCTTTGCAGGACAAAGATTTTCCAGACCTGCATTCATAGAGTAAATCTTTCAAATTCACACAAGACTAGACTTCCTCATTCACATTTTGTGATGGTGACGACAACGGAAGTTCGCTGGAGGAACCTGATTCTTGGGATGGAACAATTGCAGTATTGAACAACAGGTTGACACTCAGAAGCAATGGGTATGTCAGATCCTTATCAAGTACCAATAGAGTCACCTGAAACAAGTTAATGACCTTTATCTCTTTCAGAATTAGTCTGTGATATTCAAAGGGTCAATGGGGACACATACTGAAAGTCTATGGAAGAATGCTCAAACATAAGCCCCATACTATATTAATGTCAAATTTTGTTGACATCTATTACTTTCAAAGTTACTGTAAATTAAAGTAACAAATCAAAATTATTTTAATGAGAAAACGAAGAGCAGATATCCAGGCAATGATAAAAGAACAAATATTTTAGGGAAATGAGGTGTGAACTGGATTCATCTGGCTCAGAAAAGGGTCTAACAGTAGGCCTTTGTGAACACAAGTTTCATAAAAGCATAAGATTTCTTGAAAATCTGTTCACCATTTAAAGTTTTGTGTGGAAAACGCAGCCTATATAAATCTGCAAGGGTCAACAGAAGTTACCTCAGTCAACCACAGAATCACAAGTAATAATGATGATATACATACCTCCTCATTCTTGAACAAGGTGAGGCACTTTAAACCAGTCGACTGTGTGTGTTTCACTTGTCTTTGTTCATTTAAGGATGCTAATGTCACCCTATAAATTTAAAACAGAGGCAACTATTATAACCATACCCAAGCATTTTGTCTACTTTCTGAAACACAACTGGAGGAACTTTAAATCATCTACCTGTGGACACAAAGCCTATTTGACAAATATTTATTTTAGGTAATAAGTAACACAATGCAATGTAAGGCAAACTTCGCATATCCTTAATCATGGCATTAGATGAAAAATGTCCATTAAGATATCCTACTTATAAAATAATAAAAGGAGGCTACAATATCTAGCCCTTTACAGATGAATGTACAGTAACAGAAACTGAGATGACTTGTCATATGAAGCTTACCTGCACATAATATGTCTCCGAGACTGCATACTCAGCATCACCTCATGGTCCGTGCGATGGTTTCTTTTCACTCGAAGTGTGTGAGTACTGCATGACCAAATGAGGTCGAGTCCCATGTTAAAACCAGTCCACCTCCAGACATGTTCACCTGAATTCACTAACGTTCTCCCACAGCGAACACAGTCATTCAAGAACTCATCATTTTATGCTTGTATTCAATACTATTACATGCAACAAATGCTAGTTTGTTACACAGGAGAAGAAGAAGAAGAAGAAAGAAAAGCCAACTATGCCCACAGTTCCATTTCTAACTTCCTATTCTTTCATCTACCTTATTATTTATTCTCAAGACATGCATTACTTTTGTTTTAAAAACTGTTAGGATAATCCAATCAAAGCAGTTGTGATGGGCTAGGCATGTAGCTTGGATAGAAAATAAATATATGCAACACATTTGCAGGAAGATATTTTGAAATGGATCTAACTGTAAGACCAAGAGAATTGTTCACAAGTTATTTACAGATGCAGTATTAACTATGGTGGTTGTATAATGACAAATAAAGTAGCAGGTTAACATAAATATCTGAGCAAGAAGTGTATGTGACTTACTTTGAGGATATGTTCTATCATTTTCTTGGAATGACGTAAGAAAAACAGGAAAATGCTCAGTCAAGATTTAAAGTGAACACCTCAAATTTCACCATATGAAACACCACTGAGCCAAGCCAACCTGTTTCATATGAGATAAAGATCGAAGGATACTATTAAAATTGATTTCCAGGCTGCAACTCTGTTGAATTGGTGCAGGGCAGTGTTCAATGGCGAGTTTTACTGTTGGTGGGGTTTAATCTATGAGCCTTTTTTCTGCAGTCAGTTGTTCAGTTCTAATTGGAAAGGAAATAAAGGGGCTAACACTCACCCTCTGTCGAGGCCTTGGTCAACTCTCAACATGTGGTACCACTGCTGCGACAGTGGCGGAGACAGCCATTCAGCTGGCATAATTCGATCACACTTTATCATATCGATATCCAGATGGTGGTTCACTAGGTGTTTGAATCTCAAGGCTTGAAATGGACCAGCAAAACTTATGCCTTCATTGCTTACAAGGAAAGGTTCTTCATCTGCAATTAATGGAATTCTTGCTGTTACCATTAGCCAGTTTTTACAAGTATTTGTAAAGAAGATGAAGGTATGGAAGGGATAAAGAAAAGGAAGGATAAGGGATGAAGATATGAAACAATGTTAAACGAAAAATAGCGTAACTGATTATAAATGGTAAGTTGGGAAGGATTTATGAGTTATCCAGTCATCTGCCTGGAAGGAATGAGATTACTATGAAATCCTCATCTATGAGAGTCATTCTTCTACCCAAGATTCAAACTGAGGATCTTCTGATTATAACAGAATACTAATAACTACACCCTGGTATTCAGTTTCACCAGGTTTTCTCTATACAGGATCATTAAATCAACATTTTGACTAAATATAACCACAATTTACTGACTCATATACGACAGCACCGCGACTCTTATTTTACCTTTCCGATTCTGAAAATAGTGCTGTGCTTCCAGAAGGCTCTCCCTCGATGAAGAGTCCCATTCAGGATGGAGTTGTAAGAACACCCAGAACCGGAGCAGCACATAAATAGAAAACTCTGTCTGCATCACAAAGAGGTTTGAGCTGGACACCAGTTTCTCCATCAGATCCACACTGATGAAAGAAAAATTTTACAAAGAGACATAAGGAAGAGAAAACACTGAAAATAAATCTTCCTGCTTAAAAGTGTTTTATGATAGATGGCACACACGTACAATGTTGCCTCTATATATTATTTAGAAGGTTGAAAGTATGTTATATAAAACACATTGATAAACTTCTACCAGGCTACATGGTGCAGAAGACAGCCATCTTTAAGCAGGGATAAAATCTGATACCATTATATCAGACAAGGTCTGAAACTAGACATACTACAAAGAAAGCTGGTGAAGGAAGAGTGATGTGGATATTTGGAATGCATGAATGGTAATTAGATTACTCTGATGAGTAAGTCAGAAATGAAAGCACCAAATAAATTACTACTGGGTAAACCAAAACAATGTGACGATACCTAGTGAGGAAGATATTTAAAAGAGAAAGGAAATATACAGTTACTCATGAGAATCTGCATAATAAATTGTTGACATTTATTGTGGTTATATCAAATAGCTTTGAAATGAAACAATGTACCACAATACAAACTATGTTTTTGTCAAACAAAATACAAGCATCAAACACATGAAGAGCAGAAGCATATTGACACATTACCTGATTTCACGAAGGTATCTGGACTGCTCGTGGAAATGACTTAATAGATTGATAAGCAACCATTTAAATGCTGCCTCCTTCACTTTCTGAACTCCGTACTCACAAGCTGCCACATAATATTTAACTGCCGTCTGAAAACACACATTTAACCTTACGTTTGTTTCATATTTAGGAACAACTTCAAATAAATATTAACAGTGCAAGATCATTTACAGTGTGCGGCTTTAGCTGGTGAGACTAGAACTAAACCTAAATCTTTGCAAAGGGTCAGAAAAATTATTTATTTCTGAAGAATACCAATTAAGTTTATATTCAGCTGATAGTTTAATCAATAGCCTGGTCTTATATCTTGCCTCTTCTCACCTATTGACAAAATCAAAGTGCCTCAAGTGAGTGAGAAAACAGACTCTTCACTTGCTGTACACTGCAGTACTTTTGAATCCATTGAATATTTCCCACGTCACTAATTGCCCTCTCACAAATATATAAGCAACTTATCAGTCACATCTGAGGTTTTCAAAACAATGAAGATGTCAATGTTGTAATTCTGTGTTGTGACATTGTGTGGACTCGTAAGTAGATACATTTCTTCAGTCTTGGGGAAACACTGTTATCTATCTACAAGTCCACATATTATCACAACCCAAATGAACAACAATGACATCTTCACCACCTTGAGAGCCTCACATGTGACTACTAAGTTGCTCATGTATTTAAATGAGGGGACAATTAGTGATGTGGTAAATCTTCAACATTGCTAGCTTAAAGTTCATTCCCCAGTATCATTCTTGAAGGCCTAATAAAGAAACTGGTACCTCAGCATTGACAGTCTCAATCATGATCTCTACACATTGATCAATGATTCCTTCCAGCTGAAATAAAGTTGCTGTTGCAAGGGTTGGTACCACTTCGATTGGTTCCAGCGTGATCTCGTCAAGGTAGAGGGAACCCAGAACTGTGTACAAAGCTGTAAATAGAGAATTATATATTAACCGCTCAATCAACCAACTACCTCCATGGAACATAGTCTTTCTTGAGAAGCAAGTAGTCACTCATCTAATTAATAAATTCCTTTATGGAACTGAAGATTCACTGCCATATTCTCAAAAACCCATTACCAGTCCCTATCCTCAGCCAAATGAATCCAGACAAAAACCTTTCTGTTATAATTTTATGTCTCGCAGTAATGAATATCATGACAAACATACTTACAATCAAGATTGATATTTGGGTCTATGACTTTAATGTGTACAATGTCTTCTTTAGCTTCTCGCCATGATCCAGAAAACATACTGGCAAAGTAAGGACTCTAGAATGAAAACAACAGATGTAATTACATAAGTTTCAAATAGGTGTGGTTTTCATGTTTATTTAATTTCCATTTGAGGAATCTACAGACTATCACTTCCAACAGCAGGAAAAAGATGAGATGCGAGGTTTTCAAAGTAGTGAAAATCTGGATTGTGTTCTTCAGAGTTATGACACAGTATAAGCTTGTATGTAACTATCTATAAGACTGCAATCTATCATAAACAAGATGACAATTCAAAATATATAACGTGGCCCAAGTGGAATTTAATTTTTCTGACCCCAAAACCTTCCAACAACAGACTAATATATACTTCTGACTCAGGGCTAGCTACGCAGGAACATAAACTGTAATTTACCTGGCAAAGGTATACTTTATGTAATCGCCATGGCTTTCCCAAAGCTATAACAGTAACATCACTGTTATTGCCCTCCTTGAACAAAGCCCGATAGATGTACTGGGCAGTAGACAGAAGCTTTTTCCTAGAATATAAAATAAGTTGTATGACTATGGGGGATTTATATATTAATTTCTGCAAGGACAAGTATTATTTTAAATGTGAAACTTACTTTTTTGGTGTATGTAAGGTCTTTTCCAATATATGATCAGAATCAATATCTTGATCATCACTTTCTTCACGTCTCCGTTTCCTACCTACGAGAGCTCTGACATTTGAAGCAACATTATGTGGGTTGAAACTGTCTGTCAGAAATTTACTTATTCTCTCGCCCATATCGAAAAGTCATATATTTCTAAAACAAGAAATACTATATATATAAATGTTACATCCCCATCTTCGACATTAAACATAAGAACTTAAAACGTCCAAACATATGCATAACCTCTTTTTTGCCAATCGCAACAGCCATACGTAACCAAAAAACAGCTGTGCTGATAAACAAAATTTTCACAACCCTCAGTCGGTTCCATTACAGATTAACCTACCACAGAGGCATCTGCTGGAGAAAGTTCTGCGGTGCAGGAAGGAAGCCTTTTGTGGTCGTTATATAATAAAAAGAAAGTTAAAGTTGTAGGAGTGATGACGGTATTTTGACCAATTTAAGACATAGGTGTGGCTTTCATGCACTGAAGTGCTAAAGACGATTTTACCTTATGATCACAGAACCACTGCACGTGACTTTGATGCGACAACACGTGAAGAAGCAAATGGGATTCTAACCTAAACCCCTAAATCTCGTATTATTTTGTTTCGAAAATGTTACGAGTATGGACTCCGAATATCTCCATGAGTTTGCAGAGAAAATACTTTCGGAGTGTGAGTTATTTCGAACCCCAGAAGAAGTGTAAACAGTATTCAGACGCAAGTTACTTAGAAGTCCTTCCAAGATTGGGCATTTGGTGCCATCTTTCAAGAATACAATCACCGATTAGAAATCCCGACCCATTACATAATAAAAATAGTATTATTTGCTGTTCTACGAGAAATACATCGTACTCAAATTCACTTTACAATAATGTACAGTATAGACAATTGACATTTACTTCAAATTACAATATAAAAAGCATACTGTCAGCCTCAAGTGTTCACCCACATTTTCAGATTAGGCACATTTCAGGGCAGTCTGGGGAAGAAACTGTAGGGATATGGACTCGTGTGTTCTTCTGGTTGTCAGGAAGCACACCGGTTGGCTATGCTCAAGACTTTCTGTTATTTCTGCATAATTCAACTGGCCTTCCATGGTGGACAACTGTCATTCTGGCAACTGTTTTTCTCCGCACTGCTGTAACACTTCCTTTCGCAGTGTATCAGGTTTGTTTATCAGATAAAGTTATAACAAGATGAAAAAGCTGAAGTCTACCTCTTACTCCTCTTTACTTGTGGCTCAACCAAATGAATAATTCTGTACTCCATAATACATATTTAATGACACTTTGACTACTGCAGATGTTGTGTAGTATTAAATGATTAGGCGATTCTGATTTGGGAAATATTTGGAAAGAAGCAGTCTTGTCATATTTTAAGGTACTCTCCCAGCATTAGCCTCAGGAACAGAGGAAATCAAAGAGAATCTTGGTCAGCATAGCCACTCTCTAGGTTTGGATTTGAACTCATGACCTCTCAAATAGGAAGCAGAAATGATAGCTGCCACACCATGTTAGGTGATACAACTCCACAGTGTGGAGATTCTCATGGCAGTGAAGATGTCAACTTTGGTCTTCTGGGTTGTGATATTATATGTACCTGAAGGTAGATAATGATAGTTCAGAGAAACATGCTGACTTAACATTCAGCCCTGAAGTCATTCTCTTTTTCAGAAATGTTATTATGTAATTACAAGCCTACAAGAAGAACATAAATATTAAAAGTTTGATCTGCTAAACTTGTAACTGTGTGCCCATGTAATGAAATCAACTTGGCTGTACATTTATGCAAAGCTGTTTACATTGTGTACATTGTCTCACAGCTTCCTATCTTATGAGTCTGTAGACTTGACTACTCTCTGCGTACCTTCCGTGATAATTTTACTCTGTGTATATATACTTGTGTTCCTGTAATGTAATTTTCATACATGAATTGTGTGAGTTCTGATTGAAAATTTCTGTTTCATTTTAGAATTACATTCTTGCTAAGGTTGAAAACCTGCATCTTCTTGAGATGCCTGAAATTGTGAAGGAGCTGAAGAAAGAAACTGCAATTGCAATGAAGAAATTCAATTGGACGGAGAAGCAAGCACGGACAATATATAATCGATCTGTAAGTTTAATGGATTTGCTATTTGGCCAGACTGTCTATTGCCTACATTAAATTACTGTGAAACAATACTGTGTGAGACAGTTTGCAAATAGAGGTGGGGAAACTTAAAAAAAACTTGTTTCACTTTGATCTCACTGATTCTATGTAGATGGAGCAAGAATTCATCTTGCATCCAAAGGGTGGGAAACTTGCCCTTTGTATAGTCATATGTCATGGCAAGATTGTACTAAAATCAAGTGGAAACCACTCTAAATGTAAAGGGTGGTCAAAAGGATACTGTAAACAGTTAAACAGCCAGTGTAATTAGTGAACATATGTAGTGTGACAGGTCAATTTACTGGTGGCAGTGCGCATTCACAGGTTCCCCTTGTACGACTTCTCAGTGTGTTATTATCTTGCTATTTCAGCTACGGAAACAGTGGAATAATCTCATAATCCGAGACAACTGCCATCCATTGAAAGCTTCTATTCTTCTGTGGGTACAGTTTCCCATGTGGATTTTCCTGTCGGTTGCATTGAGAAATTTGGTTTACATGCTGCCTCACAATGATGGATGTAAGTTTTTATCATTGTGTTTTACAGTGTAATTTATGTCTCTATAAATGTCTTCACATCATGATTCATTCTTGGTATATTCTCTCCAGATTATGTGTTTGTAGACTACTTTTAAAGCCCTTTTTCATGCTGCCTAAATTGTTGATTTGTGTCAGATTTTGTAATTTTTTTCTTATATGGATCATAACCTACATTTTACTCATTTTTTGGGGGGATTATAAGACTGCTTATTTGAAGATTCATATTGAATGATCCTCTGCTGCAGGAGGAGAGAGCACAGTTTAATGAAATAATAACGTGTCTTATTGCAGCTGCATTGGTCACTTACATGGAACTGAGTGTTGGAGGCTTTGGTTGGATTCCAAATCTGCTTGTTCCTGATGAATCTCTTATCCTGCCAGTTGCCCTGGGGCTTATCAATCTTGCCATAGTTGAGGTATCAGCTAATTATCATGTTATAACAAGTACTGTTAGAACACAAAGCACATTATTTAATGTCCTTTAGAAATATTATCTCATTAAGGGAGGATGTATGTGTTAGCAGTATCTTATGTCGTGATTGACCATGAAAGCTTAAACTCATTCAAAGTTTGTCTTCTTAATGTATATTTTGGTATGATTATAATAAGCAGCTGGATTAATCTGGCTCATGATAGGGATCAGTGACAGGCTCTTGTAAACATGGTAATAAACCTTTAGATTCTACAAAGGCAAGGAATTTCCTGACAATCTGAGAAATTTCTGCTCTGTAGACTATTAAGAACTTGACATGAAAAGTAATAGCCATTATCCTCCATGTATCTTTTGTTAATATTGATCCTGGTTTTGGGTGCTTGCACCATGTGAAACTGGGCTTTGTTGCCGATATTTTAGAGAAACATAATGCCTCCATCATCAGGGATGGAGTGAGGAGTATTATGTAAGTAGAACCATGTGTCTCCTGACAATATATACATGATCTCTGATGCTGGAGGTAGTATGTTTTTTTTCCTGAAATGTCAGCAACACAGCTCAGTTCCACTCGGTGCAAGGACACACAAGCAGGATGAACTTTGTTTAATGAACACAAATTTCTGTGAACATTTTCATACCAGTATTCTAATAAAATATCTGTTCTAGCTTCAAGTCATGTCCAAAATAACGACAACGAGCAAACTGCAGAAGTATCTGACACATTTCTTTCGATTTCTCAGCATTGCCATGATACCAATTGCAGCTTCTGTTCCCTCGGTAAGTATTATATTTTTGTAATTTAGAATAATATTTACATCAAAAATATAATTGGTATATCATAACATTATTATATTTCAGTGAAGTCTTCTTAGGCAATCAGCCATGTCAGGTGGTTGCTGATGTCCAGGAAGACTTCATTGAATTTACTTGGTTTGAAAGCTGTAGAACATACATTATTCATTTTATTAATTAATTAAAATTAAGGCATAAACTTTGCCGTTAGTATATTTTAAAAGTGTGCAGGTTTCTGTGCTAGCAGAACTGATACACTGAAATAGATCACAGAATTATATGCTTGCTACGTTACATACTATGCCACATAAAGGTGTTAATTACGTGTACTGTGTTGTAAACAAACATGTTCAGGTGTGCCAGTAATAATTAGATGTGTAGACCCTTATTTGTACAGCATAATGTGAGGCAGACTGTGGTACCACTTGGAAGTTCTGCTGCTGTTTTACCAGTGTATGACTCAGGAAGGGTTTAGAACCACCGGTTTAAATGACCACCGAAAGATTTAGTAAAGTTTGTGTTTGGTTATTATTGTAATCAAACAACTTGTGTATGATTTGTTTTTATGTGTATAGTGCTTGAACTTGTACTGGGTGACTTCAAGCATGTATGGACTTGTGCAGAACTTGATTCTTCTTTCTCCTCGCGTGAAAAGACTTTGCTGTATCCCAGAGACACCCAGTCAGCTCAGCAGTCCTTATAAACACATAGCCTCTGAGATCAGACATCGAGCTAATTGGATCCCAGCTTGGTGGAAATCTCAAACTAAGAATTAGGTAAGGATTGTTGGACATGGGTTTAATGTTTACTTACTAACTAACTGTACTAAATGTACAAATCCAAACTGATAGAGAGAATTCAAATGTTGAACTGTATATTGCATGAATAAAAATTTTGTAGGAGTAAAATATTTAATGAACATGAAAATAGTGCCCCTTGAATTAGAAATGAATTGTAGAATATCATATCATCCTTCCGCTGATACAATGCATTTTTTGCAGATGGTTTCAGAAACTGAAGACAGGAGGAAGCATAGTGGCTTTACAGGTTTATACTTAGGTTGTAATGCTGATATTTGTAGATTTTTCTGCAGTCTCTTTACATCATGTATAAAGAGCCATGTTTCTTCACATGCTAGCATGTAATGACTCAGCAGCACTGTTCACAACTTGGTACAGCTTGGAGAACATAGCTATATTTTGCAGAATCTTATGGGAAATATTACATTTAAAATAGGCAATTTTTTACATATAATCAACAGATGTCCTGCTCTTCCAAGAAAATATTTCTGTATGAGTGCAAGAGCTGCAGTGCTGCAAAGTTTGAACTCATAATAATGCAAGTTCTATGGAAAGAGATTGCTAGCATGCAATGCATTATGTTGGACACCACAACAAAAGGGTTAAGCAAATACCAGGTTAATGAAAATGTCACATTTACAAGTATTCATACCCCAGAACTAAACAGAATTGAGTTATTATAACAAATATGACATTTTATGATGCACCTAAAATCACTTAATGGATTAAACAGCTACAATCCACTGATTGACAAACACTTTGTAAGTGACCATGAAATAAGGAAATCATACCTTGTTTCATTTAGTAGAACATGATATATTACTATTATAGTCTTATATCTAAAAGGTTCACATTTTGTATACTTTTTATGCTTTATTTAATGATGCTGTCAGACTATATGGCATTCAGTGGTAGGATGATTAATAAATTGTAAACTGGAGAAAGATATTGAAGGAAGTGGCCATGGCCTAATTTAAAGTAGTATCCAAACCTTTACATCAGTAGACTGAGGAAGACCATGAAGTACTTCACTAAGGATAGCTAGTCTCTGGGCCAGTGCTTTGAACCTGGAACCTCCTGAATACAAAGTAGGTGTGCTAACCACTCAGTTATATTACTTGATTATATTTTATGTAACTGTATTAAAATAGAAAATACTATTACCAACTTGCAGTATTTAAGTGCGTCTTCTTTTGTTAAAGCAGGTGGTACACTGGACTTTAAAGATTTAGTTTACTGTCTTGTAAGAAAATTCTCAGTACTGTGTTCTTGTGCTGAATATTTCAGTAGTTGTTTTACAAGTTCATATATGACTTCTTAATTCAGAGAACCCATTCAAGGAAATTATTCCTTATTGATACTTTGGTACTGTGCCAAATATTTTGCGTGGACTTCAGCCAGTGAAGAGATAATAAAGATATAAAGGTCACGTCCTTTAGCCCTGTTATTGTAGCTCTACTTTGAACTCATTTGTTACGTATGGTGTTAGTTTCTTTATTTTGTTCCAGTTCTGTCTGCATGTAGGTGAAACGGTCGAAGTTATTTTGAATCCTCTGGTGATGGATTTTGTTATTCAGCAAAGAGGATAACTTTAAATAGAGAACAGTTAATGACTGCTGTCTAACATTTATTGAATAAGTGGAGCTTAGACAAATATAAACATGGTGATTAGAATACTAGGGGTATTGAAGGTTTTTCTGCTGAATGTACTGATATGTGTTGCTGTGAGTACATGCATGTAGTTTCTCTGAATAATATAGAAAAGGGACAGTTGTGTTTAGTATTAATTGAATAATCATGGTATATGATACAGTATTAGGTCAAAAGGAAGTATTGAAATAAATAATTAGAACTGTTGTACATGATTTCTATGAGAAATTTATATTTATTCATCTGTTCAAGAAATCTGCTTTTATGCAATCAGAATGTTTATTACCATTAATATGAGAGCCCACTAATATATCTGAACTTGAACCAGTTCAGTTCAGATCCTATTTTCCTACAAAGGAAGTAGATTTCAAATGTTGTCCGTAAGGTCGCTTGTATGAACATTACAGTCTTAAAAGAATTTAAAACTTATAAATCAGGAGGTGTTGTGACCCATTTTGTATGATTATCTCTTGAAGGGTCTCCCCAAATTAGTTGAATATGATCAGTGACACCAAAGTATAATATGACTTAAGACATTAGCATAGATGCACATAAAAGCAGAGAACTGTAATTAATTTCAGGAAAGGAGTCATCACTGTCGAACAGTAATAAAATATTGTTTAAATAAATATTTTTCATGCTGATTTTGGTCTGTTTACCTGACTAGCTCATTCCCATTTGGAATATGCCATATTACCCCTTGAAGGGTAAGTGTACCCATGTTAAGAATGATTGTGCCTGAGGGGGTGTGTTTCTTTTCAGATTTACAGCCCAGAAGATGAAGTGACAAAACCACCAAAACGTTGGGTTGGTTTACCATGGCCTGTGCGTGTAGACAAGAATAGTCGCCATGCATCTGGTTTAATTATTGGTGAGGAATATATTCCACCTACCTTGGACTACAGTAGCAAAAATATCATGGGTCGAATGTTTTCAAGTGATGATGGAATTGAACACATGAAACTAACTCCAGGACAGTTGATTACTAGTGAGCCAACCAGACAGCATAGTAACTGGGATATTGTGCCAGATCCAAGTAGTGATGGTGGTTTCAGATTAGTTGAGTCATCATCAGGAAACATAAATCCAGCACACATCACCCAGCAAGGATCAAGTTCAAGTCTTGTGTATGAGAATGGGAATGCTTATGAAGAAAATGTTAAAGGAAATAATC
This sequence comes from Zootermopsis nevadensis, assembly GCF_000696155.1. The sequence continues at coordinate 719,072 of NW_019059629.1, forward strand.
ATGAAGAATCATCAGATATTCCTGGAGCAGGAGTGACTAGTGGTGCTGTTACTTCAGGTGTAGCCTTGGCACATGGCTTACAGTGGCCTTCAAAAAATGTTGTGGGTAGTGGAATGTTGAGTGCTGCAGTTGTTGGTACTGGTCTTCTTGTTGGTAGTGAATATCATAGACCTTCAGCAAGTGTTTTGGGCAAGGGGGTGAACAGTGGTGGTAGTGGTTCTTCAACCAAGGACAATCAACCTTCACCTCACATGAACTGGGATGTTTTCCCAAGCAGTCAGCTGCAGACTCATTCTCAGCTTGTTTCTGAAGGGAGTGGTAGTTTTGGAACTCAGAAACAAAAAATACAATCATCCAAAATTGGTTGGGAACTTCCTTCAGCTCACCAGTCGCAGTCTGATTTTTTTCCAGCTGCGCACTGGCATGTTGCTTCAATTTCTGTAGACCCCATTCAGAAGTTGCCATCAGTTGCTACTGGGGTATTCTCTGCAGCTGGCCAGTATCTGTCGTCTCCATCCATGGGTTCAACAGTAGAGAAAGCTGTGATGTCAGGCTCAACTTAGTAAGTAGTAAATATGAATAAAGCATTCTGTTGTATTTTAGGAATATTCTTTATATCTTAAATTTGTAGATCTTTCAGAATTCTGATGGACATTAACTAGTTAATTTTTAATTGGCTAAATTTAAAGTTATTGGCCCTGTAATGTGTAGTTTCCATGATTGTAATGAAAACTTATTAGGTGATTTTTTATAGAGGACAGAAATGCATGAACCAGTATTTTTCACAAATGTAATATAATTTCAATTGCAGTACTTAATTGGACACTTTAAAGTTTTGTCTTTATTTTTATATATTACTTTATTTGTCCAGTCAGGGTCCTGCAAGCACCGTAGTTTTTAACTGTTTAACCCCCAGTTTGCAACAGTTTGTAAAATGATAGTTGTAACTCCTTGTAACTTTTTTATTTGAAGAAAATCTTCTATTAGCATATTTTCTTGGTATATTTTTTAGTGTTATCATTTTATATATATCTTGATGTTTTTAGTAGTGCTTTGGAAAGTGGATGGATTGATGAGTTTTTTAAGTGAATAATATGCATTTTCTCAATGTTTTCTTGTATGATTGTTATCATTATGATCTTTATTTATGTTTTAATTGTTCTAGATAATTAAATTTTTCAGCGTTTTCAAATGGACATTACATTCTGGGGTTGATTACAGTGATGCTACCAAGTGCCCTCATGGAGCTACTGGCCAGTTTGTGTATCGTCCTGACTGTAGACAGTTTCTGAACTGCTGGAAAGGACGGGGCCTTGTCCAGTTCTGTGCTCCAGGGACTCTCTTCAACCCTTACTCTCTGGAGTGTGACTTCCCAAACAAGGTTAAATGTTTGCAGTTTTCACTAGATGAAGAAAGTGCGAACAACATAATTATGGGCAATTCGGGTATGGAATAAACTGCTTTCATCATGCATAGCTTCTTGAAATTAAGATTTCAAGAATGCAATCTTAGATTTTGCTTGAAAAATTATGCCAAGTCCTAGTGGGCAAATTGGAAATTCATCTTCTATCCCACAGTTTTTAAAATAAGTTAGGAAATTTATGTGTAGCATAACAGTGCTGCTGTGGTTGATAAAATTCGTATATTGACTTTTGTGAATTGCATCAATGACATTACAACTTTCTGGGATTAAGGAATATGTGTGAGTAGGGTGTCTGGCACTTGTATTGTTGAGTGATGGTATCGTCACAGAGGATTGTGACTGGCTGGGAATCCCTGGATGTAGATTCCCAACATTAGGATTACCCACCCAGTCATATCCACACACTGAAATGTATGTATGTCTTTGCATAAAATGTCCATTATTGTCTGATTTTAACCAAAATTTGAATGTGTAAACAATTTCTAATAAAACTTCCCGTCAAATTTCATGGAAATATGTTTAGCCGTTCTCTATGTGTGAGTCTACATAGCATTACAATCCAGAACAACAATATTAACATATTAATATTCCTCCCATTGAATGGTATATTACCTGTGCGATTGAAGCGTAAACTAATAACCATAATGCTCCTTCCAGACGAGAGACATATTGAGAGGGACAGTCGATTGGTGGAGTCTGCAGTATCCACAAGGCACCCTAAAACACAGACACCATCACCTGTGCCAGTGAACATAAGAAAGGCAGACTGCCCTATGGAGGGAGGAACAGGGCTTGCTCCCCATCCCACAGACTGCAGTAAGTTCCTGAACTGCTGGATGGGCACAGGTCATACCCAGCAGTGTGGACCAGGGACCTTGTTCAACCCTCAGACTTTACAGTGCGACTTTCCATACAGAGTGAACTGCATTGTATCAACTTCAGGTTTGAAGGGTGAGTTATTTCAGATGGAGCCAAATTTGTATTTTTATGCGTAGCATAACTGTGCTGTTGTGATTGTCAAAATTTATACATTGACTTTTGTGAATTGCATCAATTACATTACAACTTTCTGGGATTAAGGACTGTGTATGAGTAGGGTGTCTGGCACTTGTATTGTTGAGTGATGGTATCGTCACAGAGGATTGTGACTGGCTGGGAATCCCTGGATGTAGATTCCCAACATTAGGATTACCCACCCAGTCATATCCACACACTGAAATGTATGTATGTCTTTGCATAAAATGTCCATTATTGTCTGATTTTAACCAAAATTTGAATGTGTAAACAATTTCTAATAAAACTTCCCGTCAAATTTCATGGAAATATGTTTAGCCGTTCTCTATGTGTGAGTCTACATAGCATTACAATCCAGAACAACAATATTAACATATTAATATTCCTCCCATTGAATGATATATTACCTGTGCAGTTGAAGCGTAAACTAATAACCATAATGCTCCTTCCAGACGAGAGACATATTGAGAGGGACAGTCGATTGGTGGAGTCTGCAGTATCCACAAGGCACCCTAAAACACAGACACCATCACCTGTGCCAGTGAACATAAGAAAGGCAGACTGCCCTATGGAGGGAGGAACAGGGCTTGCCCCCCATCCCACAGACTGCAGTAAGTTCCTGAGCTGCTGGAAGGGCACGGGTCATACCCAGCAGTGTGGACCAGGGACCTTGTTCAACCCTCAGACTTTACAATGCGACTTTCCATACAGCGTGAACTGCATTGTATCACCTTCAGGTTTGAAGGGTGAGTTATTTCAGATGGAGCCAAATTTGAATTTTTATGTATCTTTATCCTTTGGAGCTGAAGCTCCTACCGAAAATAAAACACAATGCCTTCAGATTATTAACTTCTGAAATAGTAAATAATTTAAAGTCTTTATTGAAACTGTAATTTAGCATCTGACTAGCTGTGAAGCTCATAGTCTTTAAAATATATTAAACATTTGTTGTTCACATAAAGGAGTAAGATTTTTCCAAATTAAATGAACAACAGAATGACATATGAGGTAAGTAATATAATAATGTAAAGTATATAACTGAATCTGTTGCAGAGAGTGCCCCCAGAAAGTTTTCACCAAACAAGCCATATCAACCCCCACAGCAACTAAAACCTACCATTCAACCAACAAGACCTCCAACCATGACTTCACCCACAACTAGAACTACTACTACTACTGCTGCTACTACTCCTGCTAATACAACCCCTGCCCCATTGAAACCAGCCCACAATGTTTCATTGCTTGTGAATCCAAGCGGTCAAGTTTTAAGGCTTCGAGGAGGGCCAGGACCATGGGAAGGCTATGTTGAAGTTCAGGGTCCAAGTCCTGGATGGGGTCTTGTTTGTGATAAGAGAAATTCCTGGAGCATTGTAGAGGCTACAGTTGTGTGTCAACAGCTGGGATATGAAAGGTAAGGAACATTGGTTCAGGGCCAGTGCACCTGCAGTTATGTTATTAGGTAACTGCATATTTCAAGGCCAGTTCTGTACTCCATTAACCCATATAAAATGAAAACAATATTATAAGAAGAATGTACACACTTTTATTACATGATTTCAACCCTAGAGCTAATTTTACTTCCTCACTCCTCCCTTTCTTTCATTTTTTCTTCCTTCCTTTATACATTTTCCTATTTTTTATTTATCTATGCCTTGTGGTAAGGATTAAATTCTTAAATTTATTTAGATTAGCTTGAACTTCAAAGGGTTAATGATACTTCCATTTATAGCGTTGAATGATTCACAAATAATGAATTTGAAATAATATGGAAGGAAGCAGTCATAGCCTAATTTAAGGTATACTATCCTGGCATTTGCCTGCAGGGACTGAGGAAAACCGTGAAATATGTCAGTCAATATAGCCAGTTTGTAGGTCAGTATTTGAAGCCAGGACTTTCTGAGT
>NW_019059629.1:723422-752601 GCF_000696155.1 Zootermopsis nevadensis
CCTCTCTATGATATTCTGTTTATGTTAATTGTGTTCTGTAGGAGCTTCATGAATGTTAATCTCTCTCCTGTTTGTTAAACCATATTTTATCACTAATTAAATGTAATATCTTATAAAAGACATTCTGATTTCCTTATAAAGATTCTTATAGTCAAAGTGAAATGTGCATTAAGTGTAAGTGTGTCTTTTTGCTGATAAATCAGGAATGGAATTGGTCAAGTAAGTACTGCTGTTACAGTTCTGCCATACATTTAGATCTGTGTTTTTACTGTTACCAGTGCAAATCTCAGTTCAACTCGAATGTCAGTAGTAGTGTTAAGGTTATGTAAAGTAGTTGTGTTTTTAAGATGGCTTATTTGCTTTGAGCTGTATTATTGAAAGTTTTTATACTAGGAAAGAAGTTAAGGTGCTCCCGCATAACTCTACCATCTGACTTATTTCTTGTGACTTCTGGTTATTCACAAATTATTTCAGTCAACAGACTGCATATTAATCAGCCAATAACTGCACTGAGGACATTAATTTACAACTGGGGAAACATACTGTGAAGAAAGTAGCAAGTAAATGTTGAAAGTGAGCAACAGTTGTGTGCTCTCTTTCCACGAATTTGGAATGCACCCTGGAAGTGTAATAGTAAGTAATTCAGTGATTTTTTTAAAGGGGTGCGGAGTTAGCATGGCAGGGTCGACCATTGCAGCCCACAGAAGACACACTACGAGTGAGTGTAAATGAAGTATCATGTGGTGGAAACGAGACTACTTTCTCTGCATGCCAGCTGGAACCTGGACAGCAGTGTGTGATAGCTAGAGATGCGGTTGGTGTCCGTTGCTACAAGAACTGGGCTTCTCAGTGCCGTCCTGGTGAAGTAAATCATGGCGAGAGATGCTATAATTTGGTGGTTCCTAGTGTACGCCATGCTGTTGAAGGCTTCAGTCATGGAGAGGCGCTTAGAGACTGCCAGTCCAAAGGATCACAACTCCTTGACATTACTTCCCAGGTGAGATCATGTTTCTTTCATAAACTAAATGGAATTAAACTAAACTTTGTAATGTAAGTCCTTGACAACAGCCAAACAAGACTAATTACTGTCAGGCACTGAAAAAATAATAAAACAATAAATTCTAAAAAATCCAATAATACATCTTAATATGTAAGATTTGAGATTTACACAGCGGTGAATATGATCTACAAATATTGTAAAATATCAACAAAAGGAAAACAGGTTCCAAATATACAATATAAGGCCTACAGAATATGAACAAAAATAAGTTGAAATGGAGTTTAATTATAATATACATTTTGTTTTAAATGTATCAAAAGAAGTGATGTCTATAGAAATTACTGCTTTTTATGATATTTATGAAATGTCAGTAAATATTTTTTTCAAAACCTGCATTTTCCTCATGTTAGAATCTCTGACAGTCTTGTTGATTATTGTCAGCTCATTATCAAGGCACATTATCAAGGCACATACGGACACATCAGAGGCAGAAAATTATGAAACATTATGTGGCGGACCTTGACATGGAGTGTATGTTCCCAGTCCTCCACTGAGTGATTATGTTAAATGTGAACCTATGGAGACAACCAGGCAGTTAATAGGTCTGAAGGAAGCTCTGTCTGTTGTTGCAGGAAGAGAGTGACTTCATATCTGAATGGCTGCTGCAGATTCAGCCAAACATAACAAACATTCTTACTGCAGGTGTAGGTGTGTCTGTATTTCAGCGTCCATTGTGGGTTTGGGAAGGGTCTCTTGCACCATTCAAATTTACCAAATGGTGGTCAGGTATGTCCCAATAGATCATATTTAAAATAAATCACATTTTGACCCTTTCACTAGTCAAAGTTTTTCATGGTTCATACTCTGGTTTATGGAAAGAAGGAATAGCACGTGACAGTTTAACAGCTACACATTGGGTTTTTATTTTTTAAAGAAAATTATCACTATCTGTTGATGAATTTTTCCAACTATCAGTTTAAAATGTCAAATTTAGTGGAATTTGCTGATGTAATCATCTCTATGGTATGTGTCACAGGAAAGGTGAAGAACATTTTGTTATTCTTATTGACAGATATCTGTGTTGTAATGTGTCAGGTACACCAACTCACCTGCAACAAATGTATAATGATTGTGAAAGTGTTAAATTATCCTGGGTTTGAGGAAAAAATACAAAAGAGATTTCTTATATCATAATTTGTGTTAGGTGTGGAGAAAAGTCTTTATAAATCTAGAGTAGACCGACTGTTAAGATCAAGACTTACACTTATTCAACCAGTCCATTTAATGTAATGTAAGATTGTAAAATGAAGTATGTGAACAGTGAAATATGAATTTCTGCTTATTAGGTTGGACAAACAACCTGAGGAGCCCACCTAAAACAGGGGATAGGCCAATCTGTATTGTCGCCAAGCGTGTCTTCCCATGTGAACATGCTTACTACACGAGTGATGGCATCAGTGATGTTGGCATTGACTCACATGAACATCAGAGAGTCAGAATGTGTGCTGCAAATTATTTCTACTGGGACACTGAAGACTGTAGCATCACACACAGCCATCCTTACGTCTGTGAGAGACCACTTGATGATATTGGTGAGTCAGTTGGAAAGGTAACGTAATTTACTTTGTATGTGGGAAGGCCCAAGTAAGAAATCTTGGTCCAAAGGTCAGCTATTTTGTGTGAGGTTTTTAATAGTTTTTCTCAGTCCCTGCAGGCAAGTTCCTAAGTACAGTTGCACATCCTTGTCGATGTACCATTCTGAAATCATTATACTATTTGATGGTGAATAACTGATGCAGTTTAAAAAGTGTTGTATAAATAAACCAAGAATCAATGGGAAGTACTTATAATGTTAACTTTTCAGTATGTTAACTTATTAAGAGTTTTGGTAATGGCTATGTGGCTAGTCTGAGAAATTGGTGTAGCTTCACTGGTAAGCATTGTGCGTCACTTCTGTGTAGCAACTCAAAACGAGCCTGACCAAGTTGCATTGCTTGTTAGATCCTCTCACTAAATTTGAAATTAATGTAGCTGAAAGTGACAGATAGATTAATGGGCAATCACTAATGTTACAGTCCAACGTTTTGGAGACTGTCTGTCTCCATCATCAGGGTAGTGTGTTGGATTGTAACTCCAAACTTCCATGGCTGATTGCCTGAGAAGTCTTTGTTGCATTTAGTTGTTGTGAAAGCTTCATATCTTGTCTAGAGTGAGTAGTGTGTTTAAAATCAGCTCACCTGCTCTGGTTATTTATGAATGTCCAGACAAACTGTCAAACTTCAAGCATAGTGCCTTAAATTAGGTCATTACTACTTCCTCCAACAGTTTCTCTAATTTATTGTTCACTAATGATCATATCATTCAATGCTATATAGTCTGAGCTGCTTATGGCATCATTAAATGAAGTACCAATTTTCCCACTGTATGCTGTAACTTGTGTGAATAATTGTAAGCACATTATTAATGTTTCAGGTTGTGTGAATGTAGAAAAGTACAATTACCAGGGTTCTGCTAATGTGACAGCTAGTGGCTTGCCCTGTTTACACTGGGACGACCCTCTAATCATTCCAAAGCTCAGCTACAGGGTGTCAGAGAGGGAGAGGAATACGACTCTCACTGGTCACAATTACTGTCGAAATGTAGGAGGTGAATCACAGCCATGGTGCTTTGCAGGGAAACAGAGGAATCGGCAACCATGTGCCATCCCATCTTGCTGGAACAAAGGTATGTTATTACTACGGTATTCATGCAACCAGTAATTATGAATATTATGGTTATAGTTGCATACCAGGTTATAAATTATGTTAAACAGTCTCCATTTGAAGACAGTGAAGACATTGCTGAGGAGGGTGAATGTAAGAGACAGAAGCCACATAACAAAGAATCACGCAATAATAATGAACCTTGTGTTGCTAAACGCTGGAAACGCCACATGTCTCTTCAGGGAGACTCAGTGAATGTGAAAGACATTTCATCCATTGGAATGCAGGAATGAGACTGCCATCATGAAGAAAAGATTGGTTATTGATAAATTTAATAGTGAAAAATTAAAAATTACTGAAACACCAATCATTGAGGATGTAAATAATTTGAAGCTCTTGAGGCTGTAGGTGATCAGATATCAAGCCCCATAGACATTGTGTTTAATCTGAACACCCTTCAGTTGGATTTCTAATGTGTTTTACTGTCAGGTTTGTTAGTTATTTGATAGTTGTTTATTCTCTGTAAATGTATTCAGTTTTAACTGTAGTCTTGTATTTTGTTATTTAAATTGGATGTATTTAATTTTTCTTAAGTTAGATGAGGTGAATGTCTTGCTGCGTTGTTACAGGCATTGAGAAAGTATTTACAGTGACTGCACGTGGGTGCAGACAAGGAGAGTTTAAGTGTCGATCTGGAGAATGTATCACAGACAGGTGGAAATGTGATGGCAAGAAGGTAAAGTACAAATCTATTCGCTGTTTTAATTTGGTTGAAAATGAAGGCATGTATGCTTTGCAGTTGTTTGTTTACCAGGAGTTATTATCCAGTCAGCAGCCTCTTAGTACAGAGGTTTAAATTCCTCTATTCCCATATATAATAAAAGGTTAGAATATATGGTGCCAATTCAGTATGGACTCAAATATGTCAGACAAGTTCCCTCGCTAAAACTAGAATGGAATCGGACAGAAAACAGTGTACTGTTCCTTGTAAATTCATGACTTAATTTTTCCAGGATTGTTCTAATGGTCTTGATGAGCGTGATTGTGGAGGCATTTTTGAAAATGTTTCTAAACATTCGAACCATCGTCTGGAGCATCATGATAGAGAGAAATGGCTGCAGACAGATGCTGGTACCTGTTCTCAGCATTGTCATGAAGCAAAGGAGTTTATCTGTAGATCCTTCAGTCATCAGTAAGATTGTCAGTTTTTATTTAGGTTAATGAAAGTAAATTTAAATATAAATGCTATTTCTCATGGTTGTTGGAATTTCTGGTTTAGGTACTCATCATCATTAGGGCTTAAAAAATATACAAATATACAATCGTTTGCTGTTTTGTAGATAGAATTGTTCCACAAAATATGCAGATGCCTGTATCATGATTTTATTTTTAACTTACCTACATGAAGCAGAGCCTTTGTGAAACTGATAGTTCCTGAGAATGACAAGCTATTACCTGCCTTTTATGGAGTGTGAAGGTTCTTTACTGTGTTCGCATGACAAGCTATTACCTGCCTTTAATGGAGTGTGAAGGTTCTTTACTGTGTTTGCTGTAGCTTGTTAGTGGATGCTATCCTAAGCCAAATTTAGAAATCCCACAAGTTAACTTTCTGGGTGTAAAACACCGTTAATACCAAAACTGAACATTAGACATAATACTGAGGTAGTTCCGGCAACCTCTCACCCGTAAAGCCTGTTTCTGCAATATTCATCTTAATGCTATCCTCCGAAATATTTCTTGGTCTGACAAATGGTTGCGTTGAATCAATTGCCCCATAAAATTATGTGTCATTTCTTGTTTGCCTTATTCTATTTGCATGTCTGGTAATTTTAAATGTTAATATATGCATGCAGGGTAACTCACAGATAACTGTCATTTTTATTTACTGGCCATGAAAGAGTGAAGTATTTGATGGATTTGACAGGAAGCAAGACTCAGTGTGTCTTCTGAGTGATAGTAATATTGGATTGTCAGGCAGTCTAGTGGCAGAAGATGGTTGGGACTATTATGAGGTGAAATCGCTGTCAGTCAAGTGTGATGACAAGTTCCACTGTGATAATGGAAAGTGTATCAACATAAGCCTGGTAAGCCTGGTTCAGTTTAACATATAACATTTACTTCTATAATGAAATTTACGCAATGTTTTTGGAATTTAAAATGATCGTTTTAGATATAAATTAATATCGAAAGAAGCACGGCGAGCTTGCTATATGCACGGCCGACACCATCGATGAGTCGTGTGACGATTGCAAAAGGGAGAGAAATGACGAGGAGGGGGAAGACGACGAATGGAAGCCCGAAGCTGTGCCGAGTTTTACTGAAGCACATGCCGCATTGGTGAAAAAGTGAATTCGTTCTTTTATGCGCACAATATTTTTGAAGGTGATGAGGAAAACGTTTTAAACATGGAAAGGGCTCTGTTTCGCTTAAAATGTAAAGTTATCCATTAAAGACTTCTTTTGGCAAAAAGAAGTAACTTTGAAACAGGTTTTATGTGTATTATTTTATGTATGCAAAAGAGAAAAATGCACTATTTTAAAGTTTTCTCATTTTTAATGCTTTCCCGCAACTGTCGTTTTCCCGTATTCATCGTTTTTATTTCTCTCCCCTGTCAAAAACAATGCATCGAGGTTTCACTGTAATTTATTGCAACTATCTTCAGTGTCAGAAACAAAATACTTTGTCAGCAGAGGTGAGAAATGTGAATTATTCATGTCTGTAGATTGTAAAGGTGTAATAATGGCCATTTATACAAGAACTTTGTTAATATTTTGTATAAAAATATGTAAACTTCCTTGTATTCGTTTTTATTAAATGATAGTGTAAGTCTCAGGTTACAATCAGGAAATGATTAGGCATAGGTTAACTAGAATAAGAATCAATAATTTCAGTAATACTTGTTTTGAATGGAGCAAACATTCTGTTTGTCTATACTTTTCAGGTATGTAATGGCAAGAACAACTGTGGAGATAGGTCAGATGAGAAGAATTGCTCTGCTGCATATCTTGATTACAGTATTCGGCTGGCAGGAAGTAACATTTCCCATGAGGGTCGTGTAGAAGTCAAAGGTGAGTAACAGGCTAAAAAGAGAAATTCTCTCTTTCACTGTGTTAGTTTAAATCCATTAATAAATAGTCATTTATTTCTGTACAGATCCTGTAATGAACTGTAATAACTCAGTCAGATATAAGCTGGATAACTTGTGTTTGATTCCCAGCTGGGACTGTAATTTTTCTTCTTTTCCCCATGTCCAAACTAATTGGAACCCACCCAGCCTGTATCTAGTGAGAAATTAGGGTTCTTTACCTTGGTGAAAAGTGGCCAGGTGGGAAGCTGACCAAAACGAGGTCTAGAATGAGTGGAACTTTACTTGTGTGCCACATTTATGCCTCACTAGCAAATGTTTGCCCGTAAGGAAACATTTTTGCTTCTTATTTTTCTGCTTATGTGTGTATACCTGACTCCTGGCAGTTGGATCAGTTAACATATTAGACTCACATATTGTTGTGTCTAATGAAGAAAGAATAAAGTGTATCTGACATAAATTTATAAAATATGTAATGTATTTTTGCAGTGTTTGGTCAATGGGGTCTAATATGTGATGATTTATTTGGGCTGCGAGATGCTGAAGTTGTCTGCAGAGAACTGGGATTTCCATTGGGGGCAGCAAAAATATTGCCACCTGGATCATATATTAACCGTGACCACACAGAAGATGCAATATTTCTGGTGGATGACCTGATGTGTCTCGGCAATGAAAGTTCTATCCTGGAGTGTGAATTTGAAGGCTGGGGAGTGCACGATTGCCTTCGTGAGGAAGTAAGTATTATTATGCATGTTTTGCACAAAGTGAACACATACATAAATTGTGTTTAATTCTAAAAATAATTGAATGTATAGACACTAAACATTGTCAGGAAAAATGTCATTCATGGAAAGAGACATCTCAGAAGATGAAAGCATAGATGGAACTTTAATATTAAAATGTGCCTTATAGAAGAAGTTTGTGAGGATTTTAACTGGCTAGTGTATGTCCAGATACAGGCTTTTGCAGTCAAGGGCAAAGAATAATTCTCAACTGTATGTTTGTCAGGCTGTAAGTGTGATGTGCAGCGTGCCAGATCAGATATGTGCTTCTGGCTTCTGGAAGTGTGAAAGCACCATGGAGTGTGTTCCAATTGCATACCTCTGTGACAACATAGATGATTGTGATGATGCAAGTGATGAAGATCCCACTTGGTGTAACGTGAGTGTAATATTTAATTGACAAGGTAAATGCACATGTGAGGGGTAGTTGGCAATCTTAATGTGTTTTGAAGAAGGTAGAAAGAAAGTGCTTTGATATTACTCTCAACTAAAAATTTCATGTTATTTCAGAAGCTGATGTTACAGGACCAATAATTAGAGTGTATTGTCAATTAAGTATTTAATATTTTTATTCAATGTTAATGTAAGTTTTTTAAGATAGTTCTGATCTGTTGCTGTTATAATTTCATCAGTATCATGACCATTACCTGCAGCATTGCTTTTAAACTTGGTCCTTATTATCCAGCGGGTAACCAAAGAGTGTGTGTGTGTGTGTGTGTCAGATCTAACTGTATTTATACTATAAAATTAATTTTAAACTGAAGGTATAGCTTAAAAAGATGGTCATATAAATTATCATGTGGTCAGAATTGTTAAGAAGCTTATAAACGCTTTTGTACACCTCCACTTTATACCAATAATGACCACACTGGCCTAACAGATTGTAGTTCAGACAGTCCATTAAAATAAGTAAGTTTTTAGCCTTTTCCATGATACAGAAATTCTGAATTCTGTTAATATCATTAATTTTCTCTGTCAGTGAAAATAAACTGTCTTGACCTCCGTTGACAACTGAGGATGTTTGTGACATTTTATCCATTGAAATTATGAACTGACATCAAAGCATACAAACATGCAGTGATATTTATTTTTAAATTAAACTTGCACAGAATGTAGACACATAAATACATACTTAAAAATAATGAGGAAATTGTAGCATTAGACTGTGAGATTTGAGGTTCTCTTGGCATTGATAATGTCAGTGTTTGTTTGTCTTCTAGTGTGAAGTACTGTGTGAACCTGTAGGTAGATACCAGTATTTCAGAGAAATTTTGGTATCTTCTTACAGGACCACACAGTGTTACAACGCAGATGATCATTAATGTAGCACTACAGTGTTGAGAAAAATTTGGAAATATTATTGTACCAGTAAACCTATTCAATGTTTCTTGACTCCAGGTTTTCCTTCCTTTATTTTTCAGTTTTATTAATCAAAAATCAATGATCTTGACGTGAAATTTCTTTCATTTAACGTTCTCTTCAGTTAGTGCTTGTCCAGACAAACCTTTAATTATATTTTCATTGTACTGGGAAGGAAGATATTCAGGATTATGTTGTTTACTGACATTTGTGTTTAAAATTCATTTACAGTCACCAATAGAGCTGCGACTGGTGGGTGGAACAAACAACATGGAAGGGCGTGTGGAAGTGCGGTACCATGGAATATGGGGGACTGTTTGTGATGATGACTTCACAGTTCCTGCTGCTACAGTCATCTGTCGTTCACTGGGATTTGGTGGTCCAGCACAGGCCAAGAAGGATGGCTTTTTTGGCCCTGGAGAAGGTCAGATCTGGTTGGACCAGTTACATTGTACAGGCAACGAGACAGGAATAACAGAGTGCCTGCATTCTTATTGGGGTGAGCACAACTGTCAACACAGTGAGGATGCAGCAGTTATCTGCATGCCCGGAGACATTCGTCAGTCACTGGTAAGCTCTAAAATAACAGCTGTTCAAAATATTTTTAATGTTTTCAGCACAACATTTCATATATGTCTACACCAACAGTGTTATGACAAAAAGAATGAGCAAATGCACCCATAGAAAGGTGTTTAAAGATGCAGTTTGATTATGCATTATGTGAGCTTGCTGCCTAGATATTTGTAATGGACTTTAAACTGAGGAAATGTGAGCTACACTGATATATAATAGTGGGAACTAGACAACATTTTTGATTTTAAACATGTAATATGTATTATTAGTATTTTCGTTAAATCACTGAGCTATATGCAAATATTGTCTCGGGCACATAACATCTACTGTAGATACTTCTATAATATTTATTCTATACATATTCCTCTCTGCTTAACACTTAGTAAAATGTGCCCAAAATAGGTATTTAGGTCCTTTAGTAATATCAGTCTTAAAATTTATTGAAGTGAATGGTACTCAGACATAGTAATACTTATATGTCATTAAAATTAATATGTGATTAATTTTTGTAAATCATTAAATATAGTAACTAATTTGATGGAAACAAGGCCATTTTCAGAGGCTGATAATTGCTCACATTCTGTGCCTTTTATGAAACCCAAAGGGGCACTACTGAATTCACAAGAGCCTACCAATGGGCCCTTTTCCAAGCCAGATAAATCTGGTCCTCATCCTCACACCATATTTATTTAAAGTTAATTTTAATTGTTTCCTTCCATCAACATCTCCCAGCTGATGTCTTCCATTTATATTTGTAACAAAAATTCTGTGTACATTTTTTTTTATTAAGCAGGTCTGTTATTAAACCTGTTTGTGAAATGTGTGACACAAATTGAACATATGTTAATTTTGTTTTGTGAATATTATGCATTAGACTGCATTATATTCTTGTTAATTACTAGAGTTATTTCTTCAAACATACTTGAAGATTTCATGTGATCCTGTGTATTTAGAACCCACATGAGATGGATGCTGAATCTCGTACAAGTGATGTTCTGCTAGTCAACAACATTCTTCCATCTGATTGTGGCAAAAGAAGCGTAGACTACATGAAACTGGCTGATGACCAGAAGGCTCGTGTTGTGGGGGGCTACGAGGTGCTAAAGGGAAGCTATCCATGGCAGGTAACAAGTGAAAGGTTAAGTTGTAAGTTCTTGTGACTCATTTTGTCTGAGCAGTAGAATCATGAATTAATGTTATGATGCTTTCCATGTAGCATTCAGTTTCTGTGGTCCAAGAACCATTATCTCAGTGTTATGTTTGCTACATTTAAGGTTTGTTTTCTTCTGAATTTAGTGTTCATGTCCATGGTTACTCAGAGAAAGGTTAAATAGGGATATCACTGTGTATATTGTCCAGTAATCTAGGTACACAAGAGTACAGTTGGTACTCCAGTTCTTTTCATTACTAAAATAATCACTTTGTATTCAAACATCATCATGCATCACGAGTATAAAGGTTTGTGATGATGGTGTATTATTACAGTAGCAAACTTCTTGGACGTTATCTGTTGTCCTAGTTGTAATTTAAAATTACATTTTGGATATCATAATCTGTCCCCATCCTCAGGTGAAACCTAGTCACTAGAGCTAGTGACTGTCTCCAGAAATAAATTCCAATCTCCAAAACATAATTGTTAATTAATATTAGGATAATGGATAATGTAAAAGAAGTTTGTTATTGTAATGACACCATGAGGTTTGGATGAAGTTAGGATTTAAGACAGGTGTACATTTCACCTTAAATAATTTGAAAATATTGTCAGTTAATCAAGTGCTTTTTTAAATTTACAGTCAGTTTTTACTGAGCTGCTGGCATAAAAATTTCCATATTGTGAACAGTTCTAATATTCAGTCTTCAATGTCTCTTTGCGCATTCTCTTTTAATTCGCTGTAAATTTTCCAAAAATGTTTGCCTTCCAGTAATCGTTGCATAGTGCTCCAAGTTCAGTTATTGCCTCGCCTAAGTTGTATAGTACAAGTGGCAGTGAGTACATTATCAGAATCTCTGTGCTCAGTTAAGGCACCACCTCTGGCCAGGCACTTAGCTGGACTCAGAGTAAAGAAGTTAACTATTATATTCTTGTTACTCATGATCTGTATATTAATTCTTTCAGTAGTACTGCCTTGTAGATATATTGTAATGTGAAATTTTGTGTTTTATTGGACAACTCTTGTTTGAACAGGCAAGTGTGAGGGTGAGAACGGGAGGGAAGTCTGTACATTGGTGTGGAGCAGTAGTGATCTCACCTCTCCATATTCTCACTGCTGGACACTGTATGCAAGACTACACCAAGGGTGCCTACTTTATCAGGGTTGGAGATCATGACACAGAGGTGCGTAGAATTTCACATCTTTGTCAGTTCAGACAGTAATTATATTGCATTCTCAAATGTAAATTATATAATTAATGCACATGTCTTCCACAATTGATTTTTGCAAATACATTGCATTGAAAAACTATTTTTAAATTGCAGTTGAAGAGTAGCTTAATGAGATTTATACTTCATGTTGTATGTCAGTTTTGGTACAAAGAAATAGTTTCTGAGAAAATGATGTAGTTTGGTTTCAATTTTGTGTTCTACAGTGACACTTTGTTGTTAAAATTTGAAAATATTGCCATTAGACAATTCATTTTATATAAACTAGAAGAAGTAAGAAGAATTAATGATATCTGTATTCAATTTTATTGCTTCCATCAGAATAAAAGTCAACCAAACTTATCAGTTAAAATTTATGTTATTTTGAAATACTTCTTTTTCTGAAATCTCAGTTCAGACGTAGTTGTGTCACTTCAGACTAATATGACCTCAGTCAATAATGGATAATTTATGGGCACACACATAGACATAATGCCATTATAAGCCTCAGTTTGCATGTAACATACTGCGAAAAGGCTAAATGATGTTGTTATTATATATAAATGACAGCTGGTACATATGCACAACATCTGTAGACGTAATATCTAATTACTTACAGATGGCTTTGAAGATAAAATGTATAATGGAACTTATCAGGATTGTATGATATTAATGGTTGTTGTTTTCATACAGGAAGTTGAAGGAACAGAACAAGAATTGAACATTGATGAGATATACTTGCATGAGGAGTTCAACAAGGGCATGCGTCTAAACAATGACATTGCTTTGGTAAAAATGAAGGGGTTGGGGATCCGGTTAGGTCCGGAGATCATGCCTGCCTGTTTACCACATCATGGTATCCAGTACGCACCAGGTCTCAACTGTACCATATCAGGCTGGGGCTCAATGAAAGCAGCTGGTTCAGGTGAATGCAACAAACATTTAGTAGGAAACCTCAGATATGGAATATAGCATTTATCTGTAGATTTAATTTATTTCATATTATCCATAATATGTACCATATTCTGAGGCGTGGGCCTTGTGCCACTTGGTCGCTGGGACCGTGGGTTCGAATCCCACTCAAGCCATGGATGTTCTTCTGTGTTGTGCTGTCCTGTGTACAGGTAGAGGCCTTGCGACGGGTCGATCCCTCGTCCATGGAGTCCTACTGACTGTCTATAGATCAAGCCAACGAAAAGTTGGGACCCGCAGTGCTAAGGCACTTGAAAAACGGTTCGTTCCCAGTATATACCATATTAAACATTTTTTCAAATACATGTACATTATGTTGAGGTCTATATATTATGTTGTGTATGTTTTACCTTTTACTTTTTGTGAGAAAAATGAGAAAATATGATTTGAGTTTCATCGTAAGTAGAGATTATATTGGACTGGACAGGTAATGACCAAAATTAAATTGACTGAATAACTTTCAGTGTAGATTTTGAATGGTAATTTAATAAAAATCCTGTCAGTGCGATTGGAGATAAAACATGCACATGGATGGACCAACACAACTCCCTGCATTACACATTCTTTTCATGTGTTTAAGTAAAGAACACATAAAGAAGATACACAAATTCGTACCGTGTGTTTTCTTCAAACACAACTGTGAAAGTGCTACCAATATGACAGATTCCACAGCAGTGGAATTTTTCTGAGAGACTGGTAGATGTGTTTATATTCCTATAGAAATTCAGTTTGTTGATTTTCTAACATTTAGGTACCTAAATAAAGATGTTTGTAGCATAATTGCATCCATTCTGTGTTGTATACTTGAATTTCTCATATAATTACAGATTAGTAGAGTCCACAGAAATGTGAGAATATTAGTTCTGAAAGTACGAACACTTAATGATTTAGGCTACCCTAACCCTAATTCTAAACCCTGATGATGGAGGCAGGGGTAGTTTCTGAAATGTTGAAAACTTTATTGTGCCCTTAACAGCGTTGGTTGCTTCAGAAGACTTATTTGCATTCATTCACTGTGGAACCTTCAAATGTTATATAACTCTAATTCTAACCATGTTTTTAGGACATGAAATAGTGTTTAGTTATCTAAGATTTGAAGCTCTCACAGCAAAGATATTGATTGTGGTCTTGTGGTTTGTAACACTACGTGGTCTTGCAGGTGTTTATGAAGGTTCTGGATGAAAATAGTTCCTTCTACAGAGAGAATAAATGTTGGTAACTGCTTACAGGAACACAATGCCATAACTCAGAAGACGAGAAGTGATGTGTTTAATTGGGTTTAGGCTGAAAGTCAAGTGTGCTGACTCTTAACTGTTCTTCTATCACATACAGGCTATTCCCGTCATCTGAGGGCCACTTGGATCCCCTTGCTGCCCCATGAAACATGTAAGGCCAGCTTTGTGTATGGCACAAAAGCAGTAGGAGAGGGGATGTTTTGTGCTGGTATGCTGGAAGGCGGAGTGGACTCCTGTCAAGGGGACTCAGGAGGACCTCTTATCTGTCTCATTAATGGTAAGATACCATTTATTTCAGGTTATTGAGTTTTTCCATCACTTATAGGTTTCTTCTTTTCTTTTATTGGTGTATAACACAAGAATAATTCACATGGCATTTTTTAATGATGCAGCAGTTGCATGTTGATGGACATTGCTGTTATACAGGCACATCAGGTTAATTTGTTATTTCCTGATGTTACTGTACCAAATCCACCATTTTTTGACTTTCTAATCAGTGGCACCACTCTTTACAGATTTTCCACAAATATATTTAAATGAGTCAGCTTTGTCTACATTAACATCTGTAGCCAATTGATAGTTCACAAAGCCATAATTTTTTATATACATTCTTTCTATTACTTTATTTTACCACTCCACACATTGAAAAGTATGGTTACGTAGAAGAAGATGGCTATGTGTATATGTAGTGCTCATTACTACTACTACTACTACTACTGCTGCTGCTACTGCTATCATTATCAAAATTCTTTTCATCTATGAAGAAAATAAAATCAGGTTTAAGAAGCTGTCTCACAAACAAAATGTCATTTGTGTCATTTAAAAAACCTTCGTATACAAGTCAGTGGCAAGAGAAATGTTTACAAATGTGCAGCAGTAGATATTTTTTTAAGTCCTCTGGAGTGATATTGGAGTAGTGATTAAATAAACTAATACTGCTTATTGCTAAATATCTTTAGAAGTAAATTTGGTATAGGTCAGTGGATATGTTCCCTATCCCTGCATTTACACATTAACCCTGCTCCTTTGCTAAATTTACGGATTTTATATCCTGTTCCTCCGTTGAAGTTTATATAATTCTGCAGGTGAATTTACATTATATGGAATCACAAGTTGGGGTCATGGCTGTGGAAGACCAAACAAACCTGGTGTGTATTCCAGTGTCAGCTTCTACAGAGACTGGATTGATAATAAGCTGGAAGACTCCATGTCAGGACACTAGCAGGTAATAATAACTTAAGTTATGTCTTCTCACTAGTCATATAATTTCCTGAAGGCTTGTCATCAAAATGGAAACTCATCACTTGACTTTATTCTGAATAATTTCAGTCAGTAGTTAGCACTCCTACTTAGTATGTAGAAAGTCTGGATTTTATTCTTAGGCCAGCTATACTGACTGAAATTTTTCTGTGGTTTTCCTCACTCCTTTCAGCAGAATATATTGTTATGTATTATATAAAATCCAGTTTGATGTTTCGTTGGATATTTCTCAGGTTACTGTCACAGTGGCTTAAAATTTCTCGGTAATGGTGATAGATAGAAATATGATCTATTTTACAAGTGTTGCTATTGTTGACAAAAATGTTGCAGTTGGTATTTTTCTTTCTTATTCTGTGTTCAAAGGGGTGGTAAAAGAACACAGGAGACGGGAAGGTAGGAGATAAAGGTACAAAAGGGATAAGGAAAAGCTGAAAGGGGGTAAAGGATGAAGATGTGAAAGAAGTCATTCTTCATTGACTTAAAACAGACCTTTTTCACTAGTAAACCAAAATATTAGGTAATAGTCTTTTTGTACACTTAAAACAAAATTCTATCATTGTTAATAACTGATATAAAAGTTTGTCCCGCTACGTGCCGTACAGGCGCTTGGGGTGAGTGGAGGTATAGCTCCTCTCTTTCTTCCCGTCAGGGATCGAACCCCGGTCGTCCAGCCCGTAGCTAGTCACTATACTGACTGAGCTATCCCGGCTCCTGTTAATAACTGATATAAATTTTGTAAATGCATTAACTACGGAATTTCATATATACTCATTTGTGTTTCTTCAGCAAAGGAATTACTGCACCTTACTGTCTCATTGTATGAAATTTCAGGTGTGGTCTGTTTATACTTTTGCAAAGGGGTTATCAGCCTTTTACAAGTGTGGGGCCATTTGATTCTATCTGATTAACTTAAGGGCTGCCAAATTATAAATTACAATGCATTGAAATGTTATGGTAGTTTATTGAAATTCTACTAACATATTGTCACAGACAGGTTCACAATTACTCACTAAATTTCTTTAACAAATTTGTTGTTTTCTTATTTTTATTAATTACTGACTGAATTAAATTTTTAATTTAAGTGGTAACTACTGTTTCTTCATTATACATAGCAATATGTTACTACAAAAATGTAAATGAGCCACACAAAACACATTGGCAGGATGTTCTAGAATGTGAAACTTTCCTATTTTAAATATTAATTTTTCTGTTTTCTGTTTTCAGGGTTTTGTCTTTTGATTTATGCACGTACTTCAGTACCTAATCAGGTATTATCCTCAATGTTCATTAACATTTATTTACTTTACATTGTACTGGACACCAACATAACTGAAGAGTTAAAACCACTTCATAGCGGAGGTTAAAAGTTTTTAAAATTATTATAGATCTTATTCTGCAGTTGGAGATCTTTCACTGGCTTTCAGCTTTTAGGATGAAAGTGAAGGTCTCGTGTCAACATGGAGGTAATGGATGGAACTTGTTTTTGTTTGTGGAACTGCTTCACATTGCTGTCTGATTCCAACTGTGTGACACGCCGGGTTGTCCTTGTTAGTATCTGTAGCAAATTATCAGTTGAATTTAGCTCCTTGCAGAGAGACTGGATGAACCAAGTTCCTGTGTCCAGATTACGAAATGAATAGAAGCCTGTGAAATTAAGAAATATGTCTCATTGCCATGATAATGATCATTGGGTTGAAACAGAGGAAATATGCAGGATCTGAGGTTTTCAAAGTGATGTGAATTTGTATGTAGGTGTCTTCTGGGTTGTTACTTGTTGTATTTTGTCTGCATGCCTATTGTGCTTTAGAATTGCTTTGTAGCTCGTAGTGATTTACTGTAAACGTTTTTATTTAATTATACTGTACCTTCCATAGTGCTATATGCAATTAGAAAATCAGCATGAGTTGGGATCTTGTATGGGGATGGGCTGGAATCAAACTCTGTCCGTGTACCTCTTTGTTGTTTCATCTTGATTCCTGCATCCAGCTCCCTTCCCCGACATGCCTGAAATATAAAATTATTTCACAGCTGATTTTGCAAAGAAGTATACTTAATATCTCACAAAGTCACTGAACATGTTTAAGACACATTCAGTCCTCAGTTTAGTTATTTTTGTCTTATAACTTCAGTTGATTGGTATGTTTGATAGTTTTTAACAGCTGATGCATATAAGGTGTCATGTAGAAGTAGGCTATATTACTGACGCTTCAGAGACTTTTCTGCGTCTTCAAGTCTAAGTAACTAGTCTGATGTCTCTCCCAGTACTGGTACTTGTAGTACAGGTCCACAGGTCAGTGAGACAAACTTATAAATGGCTGGATGGGGGATGAATGAGTAGGATGTCTGGAACATTGGGAAACCTGAGTGGAGGGTGCAACTAGGGGCAAAATAGGGATACTGTTATATTAGCGAAACAGCCCCATTACAACAACAGCCATTTGTGAATCCACCTACATCAGAACTTCAGTAGGAAAGAATGACTTTTCTTTGGGTCATCATGAATATGTATTCGAAAGACCTAAGTAACTTTTTTCTTAAGATGGCTGTCTTGCTGCCCAACAACCCAGAAGACAGCTATCTTCAGACTCACTGCCTTGAAAACCTCAAATCCTACAACTTTTTTATTCTGGTCTATGGGAATATATTATACTCATAAGATTATCATACTAAATGAACAATGTCAGTATTTCAGTACAGTAGAAAAATCTGTGCAAAAAGTGGTCCATTTTGGTAGTATAGAAATAAATGGCTGTGCCTGTATGAAGAAAAGTTTGGGCTTTCCAGCCAATGTAGGACACTTGTCAGCTGTAAAAGGTTTCCAGAGTATATCCACACTGTAGAATATGCTGCTGTCTCGAGGTACAAGAAGTCCATTCTCTTCTCCATGTGTCAGTACTATCACTGCTATGCAGTCAGCATCTGAGTGGTCTTCCTCAGCCACTAGAACAAAATTAGAATATTATAATCTTTTTATTATTTTTTTGGTTTCCAATTTATTTTCTTGCTTATTTTTGAAAATCTGAAGGCTTTTGTATTATTTACTGATGGATGCTTCTTGTGAACATGGTGATGAACCTTAAAGTTCCATAAAAAGTAGAGAATTTCTTGACTAACAGTGTGTGTTGTTAGCTTTTTAGGAAGGACTCAGGATATACAGTGAAACATCGATACATCGTATTTTACGATGAATAAGGGAAACCTACAGTTGCGGGAAATAATTAAAATGAAAAATAATATAATGCATTTTTCTCTTTGGCATACATAAAACAATACACATAAAACTTATTTCAAAGTTACTTCTTTTTGCCCAAGAAGCATTTAATGGACATCTGTTTTGTCGAAACTTTGAGTTGAGTTTTAGTTGAAACAGGGCCCTTTCTATGTTAAAAATGTTTTCTTTATCACCTTTACAAATATTGTGCTCATAGAAGAATTCACTTTTGCACCAATTCAGCACGTGCTTCGGCAAAACTCGGATATACTTCGGGCTCACATTCGTCGTCTTCCGCTTCCGCCCCTTTCGCGAATGTCACACGAGCCATAGATGGTGTCGAACGTGCACGTGGCAATCTCGCTGTGCGTCTTTCGATATTAATTTATATTTTAAATTCGAAGAACATTGCGTAAATTTCGTTATAATTTCTCAGAAACGATCAGTGCGGGAAAATTGTTGGCCAGGACTAAGGTTTTCGAACGAGTGATACGATAAAACGACAGTAGTTCGGGGAACGATGGATGGAGGTTTCACTGTCTATCACCAAGGATTTACACAACGGGAATATATATTTTGTAAGTGTTGTAGAAATCCATAAAATATATTTGGTTTTTTTTAGTACTTGCATCGTATATGCTCGTTTTAAGAAAATCACAGTTATAGTAACAATACCCAATAAGTATCTGCCATTGAAAATGGTTCCCAAGCTCCTACAATCACAGTGTCATATAGATGACTTCTGATCAATCTATAATACAGGTAATATAGCTGGACAGCAGACAAGTATCATACTGAACTGAAATGGACCTTTTCAGTGCCAGACCACAGTGCTCATTTTCCTGTTCTTGTTACATTAAAATTCTATATGTATCTTACACTCAGTGTCAACATGAAAAGTATCCAGACTTTTGTAAAGACTTCTGTGGTAATAAGTTCTGAAAAACAAGTTTATTTCTGCTGATTCTACTTGATTTTCACCAGTGTATTTTATTAGATACATAATACCTTGCAATGTATGAACCAACCAGTAAATCATCCAATACTTATTAATAGAACACATCTGGTATCAGACCCCACCATTAACATGATCTTCAGCTAGTTCAGTCATTCACATCCTCACTCTGTGTTTCCCTGCAATCCATTTTTATATTATCCCATTTATTTATGAGCATTTCAAGAGGTCAGTTTCCAAGGGATTTGATTTTCCCCACATCATCAGTGATTAAAGGTCTACATACATGCAGTTATAACTTTTTTGATCTTTGAATACTCCAGGTTGTTATGAATGGTGACATCAAATAGAAGGGAACTGAAGGCTTCTCGTAAGTTTTCAACATCAATGTGAGATCCTTCTCTAGGTGCATAATTTCTTGTTTCAAACATGTCATGGTTAAAAATGACAGCATGGCCCCTCCGTTTATGCTGCATGTTGTATTCATCTGCGTTCCAGTCCACAGGCATATCTGCTTCCACTGCTATACATCTGTACATGGCAAGGTTCATAAAATCCAACAGTCTGACTGCTTTTGGCGACACAGTTGTCTTACTTTTTTTAACAATCTCTATTATATTATCATAATTTCATCATAAATTATAAGAATTTATAAAATCTATCTGAAAATGTCGCAGACTTACAATGCTTAGACACAACATTAACAGATCAAAATTATATTCATTTTGAAATTCTTATCAAATTAAATTTGTAATATATTTAATGGTGTTTTACACTGAGTCTTTTAACTTCCTTTCTTGTCTTTCTAAACATAAAGACAAAATTATATAGGACTTTAATTGTACCTGCTCTTTGTCTGGGTTTGAGACTCAGTTTCTGATTGTGAGAAGGGAAGGAAGAAGGGAAGAACACTGATTAAGGACACTTGAGAACAGTGCTGAGGAGAGGCATATTGATGTTAGAAGAATGAGATGGGTGGGGCATGTGGCACGCATGGAGAGGCAAGAGGTGTGCACTTGTATTGATCAGGAAGCCCGAGGGGAACAGACCGTTGGGGAGACTAGACATAGATGGGAAGATAATCAGGATCTATCAGAGATAGGAAAGGAGACTGGGTTTTGTTGGCCCAATACAGGGTTTGGTGGAGGGCTTTGGTTAGTTCGGTGATGAACCTTTGGGTTCCGTAAGCCATCTAGTTAGTTAGTTATACACATAGTGAGTGTTACAACCCGTAAGACCATCATCAACATCAACATCTTCACTGCCATGAAAACCTCAATCTATGTCAGTGCTGAGGAGAATATCTCAGTATAACAGCAGATTAACAGAATAATGGAGAAAATTTCACAACTGTTGCCTTTTATCTGATATTCATGTGATTAAATCAAAATTATCAGCTGGGCAGTGAAAAGTGTCATGGGAAGACCATTTTGGAGGTGTATGTGTGGATGAGATGAAAAAATTGAACTTCATCATACAAGCAGGTACTTATCCATCCACCTTTTCCTGACAGCATTAACACTTGTATCATGAAGGTAATGAATATATAACAGTGATCTGTGATCAAACCTAAAGGGTCTACCATTCTACAAATTTACATGAATTTTAATTGAAAATATTGTATAAAATGCACTGGTTATATAATGTTTACTGAGAAATGGCAGAGGCTTATGAAAGGAAGACCACAGCAAATTGGATTCAAAGCTAGGAACAACAGTTCAATTTGAGGTGCCCAGGTGAATGATAATATTTGTAGTTCACTTATTTAACCTAAACATAGATGCAGTGCCATGAAAAAGTAGGCACTATAATAGCATTTATATGTGCTCTGATAACTTTATACCTATAACTTGGAAAATATGTAGGAGATTCCAGCTGTGGCCTGCTTTTTAATTAAGAAAATATTAGTCAGGTTAGACAGTTACCTGATGGGGATTTGATCTGAGGGATCTCTTCAAATATGAAGCAAGAATGCTAACCACTACATGATGTTTACTTTTACCTGGAGTCATCCTTGTAGCTACTATTGGCTTCCAGTGGTGTAGATGGAGTTGCATCGGTGACATCTTTGGAGGATCTGTCATCAGATGTCCATGCTTGTTCCTCCTGATTCCATTCCATGCTAACAGTTGGCTTCATGTCTAGGGTTGTTGGTCGCTCAGCCCCACCCACAGCCTTGTCAACTTCTGTGATTTTAGTCTCCTTATCATTAACTTCACTATGTTTATCACCAATATAGTCTACCACATCTGAACTTCTACGTTGAGTCGACTGAAATTCAACATGTATATTCAGCGTTTTGCTGGTGCTTCTTTCTGTAAATACTGATGCTTCACCAATACTATCAATTACATCTGATCCACGCCTTTCTTGATGTGGCTTAAGTTTTGTTTGTATCCCTGTGCCTTTAGCATTGATATGTGTTTCTGTTTCAGCTTCAGCAGTAGCTCTTGTACTATGTTTCTCCATTCTTACTATCACATATTTTGTTAACTCTGAAGTTACCTTCTTCGTAAAATCAGTGTCTGTGGGAGTTTACCTACACAGTGATTTAAACAATCATGAGTTTTATGAAGCTGTATGAACTAATAATTTATTGCCGAGTTTGAAATGGTTGAATGAACATGAAGAATGTGTGAGGATGATGTGGAATGAATCAGTTGTTAATTACTTTAATGTTGTGGTTATTTGTCTGAAGGTATTGAAAAAAATGTTAGAATAACCTACCTTAAGATTTTAAGTTACTGTCTTTTGAATGTGAGCTAGATATGAGATGAGCTAACTAGTTTGATATCTGCAACAAAGAAAATGAGGAACAAATATGGGCATAAAAACACAGGCTCTTGAAAACTCATTTCCTGTGAATTGCCATCACATAATCAGTTAGTCTTATCTTGTGGATGTGGTATGAAAGATAGGACAGTTAACATGGTAACATGTGCATATCTAAATTCCCAGAGCTTTTAAACTAAATTAACCCTTGGTACCTGCTATACTGCAACATATGACATTCCATGAAGTGTAACTTACTCTTTTGTTTAAAACTGAAAACTGTTGGAATGTGATTTTTCTTTCATTGTTGGCTTCTTTTAGGTTCATCTGTTTCATGACCACAAAACCACTTGTGCCAGTATAAGTGTTTGCTGTTTTTAGTTTAATATTTGTTAGGATTAGCAGACCGATTCCAGTATTATGGGAGAATTGATTTTCATAAACATTGGACCATCTCTGAAATTTCAACAAAAAGTGATTTCCATGAATGTCAGACTGAGTCCCAACATTGGAACAGTTGCTGAACTGTGTCAAACAGACAATCTGAAAGGGTTAAACTGAAGTAGAAATGTTGGGGTGTGGAGATTCTGTGGGCTTGAAAAATACAGCATAGCTTCCTTGTCTGCCATTCTTTCCAGTTAACCTAACAAATTATACTTTCATAGCACTTGCTGCTAAATAACCTCAGAAGTTGATAAAGTATAGTTACATGATTTAAAAGTTCAAAATTTTTTGAGTTGTCATCACAACTATTTGTGCACAACATTCTCACTAATAAGTCCAGCTTCAGTGTATTTATGTTCATTGTGCACTCTTTGTGAACAGTGCATGAAAGGAACATGTATGAGGAAGTCCTGTCTGTCTGCAGGTTTCATTTTCAATGCTGAATGGATTAAAAAAAGTATTAAGGGTCTGCACTAATATTTATCAGGTACATTTAATCTTCAGTTCATATTGGCCCCATGTACATGAATTTGAACATGTTTTTTCTCAAAAGCAGTCCATTGTACAAACAGTTGATGTATAATATCAAGTATATATATCCCTAGCTTCGTAACAATGGATTTGTTTGTATGTAACAGATTAACATCAAGGCCAATGAAGTGCAGAGATAATGCATTGCATCTGCTTAATTCACAATGATAATCTAGTAAGGAAAAGATAATTTCAGTTATTCTTTATATTTATCAATCCTTTGTCTTATGCTATCTTTGGTTCTCTGTTGACAGACACCTCTTTTGTATTCTTTGTCTGTCACAATATATTCCAGTTGTAAAAAAAAAATTTACAGTATCATAATAGGTTAGAAAGAGGCATACTCACATACAGGTTCATAAACATTCTGTAAACAAACATAAAATTTTGTGAAAGGGTTAAAAATGGCTTGTTAACAAGACTGTTTGATAAAATATTGAGAAATGTAACTTCTGTCATTTTTGATTGGAATTTGTTTAATGAGCCAGTCACTGCAGTCTAAGGCATAGGTCTTGGCTGCTGAAAAATTAGGATCATGGGATCGAGTCCCACTCGAGGCATGGGTGTGTGTCGGTGTTTTCTTGTTTTATGCTTCCTTGTGTACATAGAAACCTTTTGACAGGCTTACTTCACCATCCAAGGGTCCTAACAAATGTGGTTAAGGTTAGGACGAAGTATAGGAGGTGTGGGTGTAACACTCCATTGGTTAGGGTTAATTGACAGAATATTCCTTCAAATAGTCTGTGGCCCCTGAGTCCTTCCAAATCCTTACATGCTCGCCAATCATTGTCATTAATCATCTCAATCTCTGACTGCCGTGTTGAAACATTTCCATTAAATAACTTACTGATAAACTTCGCATTCTGGCTACTATCACTCCCAAAGGAAATTCACATATCCCTTGTATCCAGTGGATAGATTGCATGGCTATGGAATTTTGTTTTGAAAACAAAAATGCCATTGCCACTGCTGACAATAAAACCACAGACATCCAGTTTGTAGCCTGTCTGTCCAGTACTGCACAAAATAAACAAAGAAACAGTAAGTGTTATGACTTACCAGAACTGTAAGTGTTATGACTTACCAGAACTGTTTTGCTGTCACTGTCACCACTCTAACAGAATGTGAAATTTGTCTGGCTTGCAAAAGCACTGCATCACATTCTAAGCTTTACATTGTTTTCGTGCTATATATGGTGAGAGATAAGGCCTGTCATTATGGCAAGAGCATGTATAGATATCTAGACACCTCCCACTTTACTAGGAAGACTGATATAAATAATCTTTCCAATTAATTGTCCCAGTTTCATACATTACAGTATTTCCACCTGTTCATGTTTTATGCACAATTCAGACTTACATTCGAGAAGCTTGTTCAGTTCTTCTGATTTGGGCTTTGTTAGACTACTTTCCTTATTTTATAAGAAAAGACAGGCTTATGGCATGTCTATGTCTACCCACAATTGAGAGATTTTCACAAAACTTGGTATGAATGTCATGGGTAGCGTTGGTATAATTTGTTATGAAGTATTTGTCATTAAAGTGGAAGAATTAAGGCAGCAGTATTAATTCTGAGTTACGGGAGTTTAAGAAGAACGTGTTTTTGGCTTTCTGAGATTATTGAAGCTGATAAAACTAAAATAGGATGTAAGAAATATTGCACTTTGTTTATATTGTGATTGCGATTTATGTTTTGTCTGCTTGTAAAATCATAAAAGAGCTTGAGATGTTTATTTAATACTGTCATAATAAACTTGTTGTTTGCACATTGTCACAAATACCAGCCTCTAAAAATAAATGTGCAATAGTCTGGTACATATAAAAATTAAGTCTCTGAGTGAATGTAGATATTGCCCATTTGAATGCTGTTGGCACACAAGCACTCAACAGAATTTTGAACGAAATGTGTCATTACATTTTTTAATGCTGCATATAGTGCGTATTTGTAGCAGAACATGAACATTTGATATTAACTGCGTAACTACTGTTTACAGACGGAGACATGACAAGGCAGTTTTGCTCAGCTCCTTGGTACTACTACACTTACCAAAACAACTGTATGGTACTAGAATGCCCAAGATTACCTGCTCCCCCACCGTAATTGCCTCAGCTTCCAGTCTGGACAGTACTCGATTAGTTTTCCATCATTTTTCAGTAGAAGACCTCCAGTGGGTAAGTGGTAACAAAGTGCATCTGCTGGCAGGGTTATATAAAACTCATATCCCAACTCCTGGCAGGAACTGCCTGACCTGCCACAGAATTTGTTTAGAACAGAATTTATTTATAATTTCAAGGTGCCTGTTGTGCTTAGAACAATGATTCTGGGACATTTATGGCAACACTGTTCAACAGTATATGAAACCATATCCACACACTGCAATATCCAGTACTTAACACGATCTTGGATAACGCTGCACTGTTGTATGAATAATTGTAGTGGCAGGTGCTGTTAGTGTTTTGAAATTAGTCTTCCAGCTCTTGCCTCCTGGGATAAGAGCATTGCATGTGACTGTGGCAATAAATGCACTGTAGAAGGGGATTGGTTTGTACTAAATAAAGCTGTGACTTTGGTCATGTGTTGTCGTTTTCAAGAAACTTTTAGTGAAGGTTTTACTTATTATTATTATTATTGGCCATCTGGCTGTTGATACAGCACACAAATAATAAAGAATTGAATTGAAGAATTGAATTGAATTATTATCCCATGTATTCACCACTTTATGGGGTATGTACTTCCATGTACCCGAGACAGACCTTGTCCCTAAGGTACATAGGGCAGCAGCTATTTCCGGGATCCATCTATTATTATTATCCCATCTCTTCACCACTTTATGGGGTATGTACTTCCATGTACCCGAGACAGACCTTATCCCTAAGGTACATAGGGCAGCAGCTATTTCCGGGATACATTTTGTTTTTAATATGTATTACATTATTATTATTATTAACAAAGATCATGTTTTGCTTACTGAGGTCAGTCAGCTTTTTAAACAATAATCATTGTTTTTTATTGTTTATTTAGTATAACATTTTATTTTGTATGTTGTTTGTCCAAAATTGAATTGATTTTTATTTAATTATTATTTTACTTATCCATAACATTTAGCTCATTTACTTATTAATTATTTTGCAATAAATCAGTATAGTACATTTATATATTCAGTTGTTTGCTTTTGTATTGTAATGTTTGTATTGTTGTTAGTGCTTGGCTGTTATTGGCTTTTTTGGCTGTTGTCAAGCACTTTAATAAATGAATTGAATTGAATTGAATTAGTCACCATTTTACAGGGTTTTTACTTCTGTGTACCTGAGACAAGCTTTGTCCCTGACATGTGTAGTGGAGCAGCTGAAATACATTTTGTTTTTTAATATGTGTTAAATACATTAAGGATGAGGGATTGTATGTTTCACATGAGCATCTTTTGATGTTCTATAATGGCAGTTTTCAGAAGTTCCCTAATGCCATGTTCACCTGAGATGTTGGCCAAGTATTGTTATGTATTGAGGATCAAAATAATTTTTCTCAGTTATTGACCATGTAACGCCACGTTTACATTTATACAGTTTATATTTATACAGTTAATTTTGTTATAGATTTAACACAATCATATTTTTCTTGGCTGATCAGAGTAATATACCATATGTGTCTTGCAAAAGCTAAAGGATAGGATATGTTTCAAGATCCATGTCATGTAAGTTTTGGACATTCTTATAGATTGACATACGTCTGAAGAGCATTTGAATATCTGTTGATAAATATAAAGATGGTTTTGTAGGTACTATTTAAAATTTTATGCATACTAATATTTTTACTCATAATAACTCTAGATCACAGGTTTTGAGTAGAGATGTGGGTCAGGATATTCTTTTTCCACAAGGTAAAGGCTCTGAGTAAGGAACATCTCCCAGTAAACTAGCTGTGACAAGTACTTGTCCTGATGGTATATATCATATCAGATACTTGACACTCATTATTCATATGGTCAGTTCAGAAATTGAAAGGCACAACAAGGTTAAAACACTTGAGTAAGACACTAAAAGTTGAATGTTATAACGTTGCATTTTAATCAGTTTAAATAATAAAAATCTATGGAATTTGAACCACTGCCTCACCGAACCCTAAAGTTATCAGTCCAGCGCCTAGACCCCTAGACCACCAGACATGATGTCATAATGCTGTTTAAAACTTCCTCATAAGTCATCTATGCGTAATGTAAGATATGAGGAAGTTTCAAAACGTGAGCTGGCATGAGTTCGGTTGCGTAGTGGTTAAGGTACTAGGGTTTGGTTGTAAGTGTGTCTAGTATTAAGTGTTCCGTGTTCAAATCCCCATGTATGCTATGTTTTAAGGTATCACCAGTGGCAGCAGCACACCAGCACAGTAATATATGATGTAATTAATGTTGATTTGTTGTGTTGTGGGGCGGAACCCCTAGAAAAATCCGGTTATAATAGAACATTCTTTTGTATAATTTTCCAACATTTTCTATCATTTTGTATCATTTGCTGTGGGGGGAAACCCAAAGAAATTCCAAAAAAAAAAAATTTTTTTGAATAGAAGCAGACAGGAAAAGAATCGCATTAATTTTTAAAATCTTTCAGAATAAGGAAAACAAATGAGCTTGAAGTAGTAACAAACTAATAAATCATTTTGTGGGTCTGGTTACGAGCGGTCTCAGGCTGGATGTGGTGCACTGACACACTGCTCTAGATATTCAGAATGAAGGATTTGGCTACTAGGGTGCAGCACCGGAAAGGAGTAGGAAACTGCATAAGTTCCTACAGTTACGTGTGCTTATGTTGCTAGTAATCTTGCAACAGAATCAGAAAATAACGTTGTAGAATGGTAGGCATACGGGAAACAATTTCTACGAGGTAAAGGCGTTCCAACTTGTCAAAACTCATGTGTGGGACAGTCAAGTATTTCTTGCGTTGCTTGTGTGAGCCTCTGGAGAACAACAGACTATGGCAAGATTTTGTAAATGCTGCTGAGAACGCTCATCTGCAAGCTAGAAATCACCGAAAAGAGACACAGATACAGAGATTGGGGAACGAAACCTTGTAGACACCCTGTACGTCCTCATACTTCGGCCTGTGTTGGCTTCTTCTTGGCCCACAACCTGTTCTTTACTCCCACCCCTAACCCCTCACCAGCTCCCCCTCCAACATTCACTTAATTACTACGTAAGTGGTTCTTCCAGAAAAGAACGTACTTTCACTTTGTTTCCGGCGTGGCTGTGCAGGAGGTAAGCTGCTGCGTAGAAATGCAGAACAATTTCCTTTCAGAGTAAAATGGAAGGCCAGTCCATGCGGAGATTTTATATTTGTAGATTTACTAATAGTTTCTTTATTTCCGAATATTAACTAAATACATGGTACAGAGCCGTTCTGCAAAAGCTGATGGTGGCTTGGCAGTCAAGAAATTCGCCGACCCTTCATTTATTGAACTAAATTGCTGGGTGTTGGTCATTTTTCTGTCTTTAAACATTACGTTCTGTAACCCACATAATTTTTGTTTGGAATAGTGATTAATTGCTACAGCAGCGAAATAATGGGACAGACAGTACGTCCGTGATTTACAAACTTCAATATAGCCGATTGTTCAGTTAGGACACGTGTATTATACA
Source organism: Zootermopsis nevadensis (assembly GCF_000696155.1). Next base: position 752,289 of record NW_019059629.1, read on the forward strand.
GCATTCTCGTTGGATTCAGAATATGGATGAAATTTCAGGCAGTCCCCGCGCTAAGGAACCTTCAGACGATCTTAAAGCGTGTCGCTGTTTATCCATAGAAGCAGTGTTATAATTGGGGAGGGGGTTACGTTTCCGAAATACCAAAAAATTACAAAGAAAAATAGAAATCAGCCATCTTATTGCCCGAAATAAAATGTATTTACACCAGAAATATAACGATGATTAGGCACGCTACCAAAAAAAATAAACAACGTAGAATTATAAATGAATATTGACATGATTACAATTTTCCACCTGCATGTATTGTGATATG